>JAHREE010146846.1:21663-38727 GCA_033628505.1 Tringa tobata | reverse complement strand
GAGCAGTGGTGACCTCCTGCCTCTGCTGTCCCCAGAGGAGGGGACAGGGCTAGGGGTGATGCTGTGTGATGGGGGTGCTGCCTGTGGGTGCTGCTGACAGCGCTGGTGTCTGTGTCCTGTCTGTCTGTCTGCCTCTGGAATATTGGCTTGGCTTTGCTGCTGGCTGAACTTGCAACCACATCCCTCAGCCTGGGCAGAGACCCCCTGGGCAATGGGCTGGGCTCCAGTGGCTGGGCAGGTCCCTTCTGGGCAGTATTGGTCTGTACTGGGCAACAGTGGACTTCAGCAGCCATGAAGGAGGGGCCAGAGCAGCTGGAGGAGACAGCTACACTCCTAGCAGCCCTTTAGCAGGAAAAAAAGTCACTATTACACTTTGGTTTTGCATCATACTGTGAAGTCTTAACTGGACGTCTCCAGTGTGGCCAATACTAAGTGGAAATCCTCAATGTAAATTTCCCACTTTGTGTCATTCTGTGCCATGAGGCCACATTTTTGTCATGTTAATCTTAGGTAAATGGCCACAGAGGGGGATCTGATGCCCCAGCATCTGCCCAGATGCTATACAGTTGTAAGTCCTATTTATTTTCCAAGCCACAGATTAAGCTGTGTTGAGTGTAAGGATCCTTTTTGGAGTTCATCCTTTCGGGAAGAAAAAACAGACTGATTGTTTTTGGGGAGGGTGACCAAGATGCGTCTTCAGTGAATTTTGGTTTTTTAGGAAACCAACTGGGGGTTGGCTGTTGAATGTGCAGCTTTATTCATGGGAGATGGTCTCCTGGTGTTTGGAGCTGAATCTGGAAGAGAACTGGAGGTGGGAATTACCTTAATGCCAGAGGTCTCCGAGGCTGTTCAGCAGCCAGTGTCTCATCAGTTGGAAACCGGTGCTTCTGAATTTGTGTCCAAGTTTGCTGGTTGTGTCTCTAATCATTCCCTGCTTGTAGAGAGTAATTAAAGTGTGAACACTTTAGTTGAGCCGTGAGTCTTGAGCTTCCACTTATTAGAGAAAATTAATAAGTCTTAAACATCTGCTGCATCCAAAAATCTGATGCTTTTTGCTGTGTTTATTAATAATGGCTTATTTTCCCAGGGTTCATTAGATGAGATTTCAGATATCGCTGAGTTATTGCAGTGGTACTTAGTGGTACTTGCTAATAATAACATTGCATCAGCTGAAAATTGGAAGTTCGAAGGGGATGTCATGGTTTTGTTTCAGTTGCAAGGATATTTACTAACTAGAAAAGCCATCATCTTGCTCTTAGCTTTGTATCTTTGCTTCCTTGACTGAGCTGTGATGTTACCTTCTGTGTTGTCATTCCAGTTATGTCTGTACATACATTGCTCACCCATTTATTTTCATTGATACTTTTCATTGAACTATATATGGTTACTGTTGCTTTAACTGTTGATTAAAACAGAGTCATTCTGCCACAGGAAATAGAACAGATTTATATATTGTCCATAAAACAGTACGAGAGAACTCAGCCTATTCTGGGCTGGGCAAAACTGTCTGAAATGAGTCTGTGTGAATTAAAGTTACATAGGAGAATTTATTTGTGGATGATTTGCCTTGTATAAAATGTCCTAATGGACTTTTTGATGTACTTTTTTTTTTACACTACTTTTTGTTTACATTTTTACTTGGCTTTTCTTTTATTCATCAACATTTCTGATGTTTATTATGTTTTGTATTTTGTAGAAGAAACCAGGAGGTGCTAATGTTAGCCAACCCCCAAAAACACAGACAAGTGGAGCTTCTGCTGCTGCTAAGGTAATGCATGCTTAAGGATATGGTCTCTTTTAAAAGTGAAGAGAATATGGTATGACTTCATCCCCTGCAAGGGGACAGAAGATGGTTTGTTTGCCAGCATTCTGCAGCACTGTGATGCTCTGGAATCACAGTGAATTGAAGAGGACCACACGTCCGCAGAACGCTCGCCTTGATTTACAGAGGAAATAGACTTGGTAACATTCTCCCCTGTCACGTGCTCTTTGTTAGTCTCCTAGATATTTAAAAAAAACCCAGTCCTGTTGATACCAGCAGCAAACTTCATTTGACTTAGGGGGCTATGGTCCTTTTTTTTCACCCCTAGTTTTTATTTGTATGTTTGGATTCTGTTTACTCGGTGGGACCCGATGAGAGCGAAGTGCTGGTGACTCTCTTTGCTTTCGTAGCCCCTGGAGTTCAGTGGCTCAGGAATTTAGTGTAAGAGGCATTACAAAGATGGCTCACACAGGAGTGCAGCTAATACTCCCTGAAAAGAAGCAGGGATCACATTAAGCATGCTCAGGTCTTGCAGAATATTGAAAAAGGACATTGAAAATACAGTTTCTGGTGGTGTCACCCGTGAACTGATGGCTGCAGTTGGTAATCACTCTTAGGTACATATTTGCCATGGATGAGTGGAATGCACCTCACTCAAATGAGAGAAGCCACAATATGTTTTATTGAGGTAAAATAATAATTTGACAGTTCAATAAGTCTGATGGAATTAAAAAAGTTTTAGCAGTGTTTTGACAATGTTCAATAAGGTTGATGGCAAGGTTCACTTTATAATTACTGCGTGGAAGGAACACACAAAGGAAGATTGAGTTAGAGTCAAGCTAGAATGGCTCACGCGTAGACCAGAGATACAGAGTAAAGAGGGTCCACGAGGTTCAGGGTGGACCCCCCCCGCTTTCTAAACTCTTTTTGGAGCCTCGGTGCGACTGGATCCAGTTGTAATCTCAGACTTGAACAACGGTTTATGTCCAGTGAAATTATCTGTAAAATGCTTAAGAATAATATTAACTATACAGGTTAGTAATGTTTCATAGTGTTAATAGAGCATGCTGTCAGCCGCTCACGGAGGATCTGTCGCAGGCAGGGGATCCCTTTGCCATGGGTAAGGAAGGATCTCAGGGTCTCAGGTCAGGAATCTCAAGCCTTGAGAGGATCCCTGTTCCAGGGAAGTCCCTTGGCCTGCAAGAACTGCTGCCCTTCAGGGAGAGCTCCAACTGAGGCCATCCCCATGGCAATATTTGGAGTGAAATAGTTGCTTACTGGTCAATAATATAGACAAGATAGATGTCTTAGAATCATAGAATGGTTTGGGTTGGAAAGGACCTTCAAGACTCCCCAGTGCCACCCCCTGCCCTGGGCAGGGACACCTCCCGCCAGAGCAGGTTGCTCCAAGCCACCTCCAACCTGCCCTTGAACCCCTCCAGGGATGGGGCAGCCACAGCTTCTCTGGGCAACCTGGGCCAGGCTCTCACCACCCTCACACCAGAGAAGTTCTTCCCCACATCTCAGCTCCATCTCCCCTCTTTCAGGGTCAAACCCTTCCCCCTCCTCCTAGGGCTCCCCTCCCTCATCCAGAGTCCCTCCCCAGCTTTCCTGGAGCCCCTTGAGGGACTGGAAGGGGCTGAAGGGTCTCCCCGGAGCCTTCTCTTCTCCAGGCTGAACCCCCCCAACTCTCTCAGCCTGTCCTCCCAGCAGAGGGGCTCCAGCCCTCCCAGCATCTCCGTGGTCACCTCTGGCTCCACTCCAACAGGCCCATGTCCTCCAGGTACTGGTGGCCCCAGAGCTGGAGGCAGCACTGGGGTGGGGGGGAGCAGAGCAGAGGGACAGAATCCCCCCCTGGCCCTGCTGCCCACGCTGCTGGGGATGCAGCCCGGGGTGCGGGGGTCTCTGGGCTGCCGGCACACGTTGCCAGCTCATGTCCAGCTTCTCATCCACCAACACCTCCAAGTCCTCCTCAGGGCTGCTCTTTCTTTGTCCCTTTCTTTCAGTACTTTTGTCCATCATTAAAGATAGCCCAGCATTTTTGTTGCTTTTCTCTCCGTTCCTTGCGGTTTGCCAGGGCCTTTCTTCTACTGGTTAAGCTGGATGTAGTTGCCCAGGTGTAGTTCCCGTGTAGTTACCCAATTTTACAGCGCGGCATGGTCTCAACTATAGTATTTCTGCTATCAGTCACCAGCTGCATAGTCCCGGGGAAGTTCATGTCTAATTTGCTAACTAAAACATCTTTAAGGCTTTTTTCTGTATGTGTTCTTTCGATCATAAATCCGTCTTTTACATGAAGTGGGCAAGATCCAATTTCTGTGGATGCTGTTAAGTGTAAGAGCTGGAAGGTGGGGTCATGAAAATGATGTGACATGATGTAATCACCAGGAATTGCTTTGTATTAGGTTATGGCAACCTTGGCTACATATTTTATTCAGTACTTGGTGCTTCTCCAGTTTCTGTGACATTGCAAAATATTTGTTGGTAAAGATTACGTCCTATGAAAATACTTACCTCATGCTATTTTAATTAATAGCTATTTTAAGTTAAACCTTCTTACTTCTCACTTGGCCATGACTACCTTTCTGCAGTTAGACTAAACCTGCTCTTAATTATATCTTTTAGTTTTAACAATCTCCTGAAATGCTGTAGTGTTATTTAATACCTGGAGATATATTGTTCTGTTCTTGTAGTTTTTGCCACCTGTATGTTTTTTAATCCATTTGGCTACCTGTGTTCATTTCTGCCTTCCTTTTTGTCTCTAAAGATACCTATTCTAAAGAAAACATTATCAGGGATTTATTTTTTTTTTTAACAGCAATTTTACAGGAGAGGAAGTATTTCTTGAAAAGGCAAGGCAGCCTTTTCTCTTTTGCTGCAAAAATGGAAAAAAATCTTTTAATGAAATCAAAAATACTCAACCAGTTTTTAGACAACTTTGAAACTGCAGTTTCTTCCTTTAATTTTTTCTCTGCTGTAGCTTTAATGCGTCTGGTATGAAAAATAACTTCCGATTCCTTCATCATTTTTTTGACCGATAATACTTCTCATTAATGTAGCTTATCCCAGATAAACTGGGCAGTCTGGTGAGGCGGGGGCAGTTGAGGTGGGGCTCTTAGGCTGTTCCAGCTGGAGCTGTTCCATTTTTTAACCTACTCTTACCCTATGGTGAAATCACTTACTCTAAATTGAAAAGCCAGGGGGGGTTTTGCTCCCCCTATATTATGGTCCAAATAATTTTTTCTTCATTTAGTAATACTAACTGATGGTGTGTGCTCTGGTTGGGTTGCCTGTATTTCTGAGTTTAGGAGGCATGACCTCGTGTGTGACGAATGCTCCTCGTTACCTCATGCCTGGCTAATGGGTGGGTAGTTTAATTTTCCCGTGACGGTATCCTGCAGCGTGGGCTGCTCCTGAGAGCAAGCACTCACCTGCCTGGCTCCCTGCTGATTTCACTGTGTGCCTGAGCTGCCCTTCTCTGCGCCTGCATTTTATCCCTGCTCTCTTTATGGTTTCACTGCGAGGCTCCTGGCGTTGCAGCCAGCGTTTACTCACCAGTGCTGCTCACCACCGCCTCACACACACTTCGTCCGGCTACACGTGCGTCCCTGAGGTATAAGGAGTAAGTGCCACCTCTCCTGTCTCCTCGCTTTCCTATCTGTACAGCTTCTGTGTTCTCTCCGTTGAGGGAGTTTAATCGGCAGCCTTGATTTGCCCAGTTTCTGCATGACTCAAACCCAAATGAGTAATTTAAAGATATTTAACTGAAACAGATGTTCTGACTTCTTTCTATCTATCACAAGGCTGACTTTCCTTTTTTGATGTGAAATCCCGTTCAACTATTACTTTGTGCCAGCGTCTTTTCAGTAGGCACATGCCTTGAAGCTTGTGGGATGAATGGGTTGAACAGTTAAGATTTGGGTAAGGTTATAATCAGCAGGAATATATAGTGGTTGCTCATGAGCAGCCTCTTCTGCGTATACATTAACTGCACAAACACACACTTGTGTATAATTCAGGTGCACAGACCAGGAGGCTGTCGCTACCATGATGCGCAGGCAGCAGCGAGGAGGAAAAGCTGAATTAACCTCCTGCCTCTGCAGGAGGTGCCCCACCAGCCCTGCTGTGTGTTCTTTCACAGCCTTTCAAGTTGTTTTTGCCAGTTCTGTGGCCAACAGGAAGGCCAATTTCTAGCTCAGTATTCAATCATAGCTATTAATAGAAGGCACTAATACTTGGACACAGCTGGATCCAGCTATCTTCCTTGCGTCTTTGTGTTCTTATATGGTAATTCTGTTGATACCAAATAAAGTTTTGCTGCTTTTTATGTAACAGGTTTTTTGACATTGCTCTTAGTGTGTTCTTAATGAGTAATAATTTTCTTTTCATTGCTGGCTGCTATAGCTTAGTGAAGTCATAATGTTTGTCCGTATTACTTTCATGGACAATTTATTGGAGCAGTGCCAGAAGAATTCGACAACAGTGAAAATTCAGAAAGGATTATTTTTATTTCAGACTTGACTGATCTTGAATATTTTCAGAGGAAGCTGCTTGATCTTAATGATTTAAGAAATTTAAGGTTAGTGACTTTCAGCTGGCATCCAAATTAACAGTTTTAAAGGGGGATTTGATCTGCTTCAGCAGCAGACAGAAAACAAGAAGGAAAAAAAAAGAGCAATTACTAAATATCTTTGAGTGAAGTCCCTACTATTTCTGCAGCAGACTGGGAATTCTGTCACAAGTTTATCGAGATTGTCATGAGAAGTAATTCCAGCTGTCAGTATATTTGCTGGGATGTTTTTCTCTGCTACATACCTTACTTTAGCTGTCCCTAAATTTTTATTTTGTGAGCTTTGCGCCAACCCCTTACTGTGAAGAAAGGCATTTTGGAGTAGAAGGCATCTGAAGTCACAGTAATGGTTGGGAATGTCCACGGAAATGCATAAATTTATTTCTGTGTCACCAGTCATGTTGTGAAGTTTGGAAAGGCTCTAAATTTTGAGGTTATTCAGAAAAAATATTTAAATGAGCTATCTGATAACCCCCTTTTCATGCTCTTGTTAGAATTAGTGTCTGTCTTGGTGCACAGATCCTCAATTTGTCCATGTTTTGCAGCAAGACTGCGGGGCTGATCTTGCAAGTTGCCCCCAGAGCTGCTGCCAGCACGTGAAAACCAGGAGAACAGTGTCCGTGTGCAGAACAGTGTGGTTTTCTTGGTATCCCAGGCATGCTAAAAATAGACCAAAACATGGAAAATTGGAAGCTGCAGGAGCATAGAAGCTGCCTCCTGGCCCCATCCTCTCCTTTGAAAAGTGGGTCTGTAGAAGAAGCCTCTGACCTGGAGACCACTGCAAAAGTTAAAACTTATGAAGATATGAAATGGTCAAAATTATACGATCACTTAAAAAACAGATAATTCTGTACTTCAATCAAAAAATGGGGTATTTTCCTTCTCAGGCTGTGTCATATCTGTGGGTGTTTTCCCCTTTCTACTTCTCTTCTAGGGCTGACTTTTGTTTCTTGTTCCCTGGAGATAAAGGGCAGCATGGAGGCTGTTATGAAAAAATGGCTGAAGGGTTTGTTAGTGCCATGGGGCTTTTTCTTAAAAAAATAAAACATACTACCCCCCCTCCATACTACAGGAATTGATAATTTGATTCTGTAGTAAAAAAAATAAATACAAAAATTGAAGAGCAGGTCACTATTGGTATTTCAAGAAGCACCTTTTAATTTCTGAATTAATATGAAATACTTGGATTTGGTATGTTTAAAAATAGGCCTAATCAGGCAAGTTCCAGTGGCCTTAACTGGTCCAACCATCTCAATTTCTTCTGATTCGTGACATTTATGTACTCGGGGAGCCCGGATGATCAGTCCAAGTTCAGGGAGGTGGTGTCCTGTGAACTTCTAATGAAAATACCAGCCTTGTTGAGGGGAAATGAGTAGGTTCCTTCTACCCCACCGGTGCTCCGGCCTGGAGAGGTGGGAGAGGAGCCGGAGGTGGGGCGTCCCTGCTGCCGTCTGGGGAGCGCCCGGGGCTGGGCCAGCACCTCCCCAAAACCGAAACCGGGGCCCGGAGCAGCCGCGTCCCTGCTGGAGACAGGAGGCACACCTCGACCGAGCAAGTTCAGTTACCTGTTCCTGTTGGCTTTGCTTCCCTACTGCCTCTGCGTTGGGCTAATTTGCAGTGAGTTCGGTTCTTTTTTTCTCTCTTGTTTTTTTTCCCCTCCCCTCTCTCTTCCGGGAGTTTTGTGGGCTGAAATACCACCAGCTGCCGACTGCCGGGGCTTCCGACGGGATCCTGTCATCGGCAGGAGCGTGCCAGAGCTAGCTCTGCGTAGGGAACTGGCTTTTAAAATTAATGTAACGTGGTGGGAACGGTCTCTTTGGGCACCGTGTAAGGCTGCGTGTTTTGCACGTTACACAACGAGTGGTTTATGTTACAAAGGCGCCTTGAAGAAGAGAGGAATGAGGAAGAGCACATTTTTAAAGTACTAAGTTGTTCTATATTTATATTTTTTGTTTGGTTTTTTTTTGGTTTTGTTTTGGTTTTGTGGGGTTTTTTTGGTTTGGTTTTTTTTTCTTTTATTTTTTTTCCTCAATGGCTCACAGCCCACGCTGTTCTTGCTTCAAAAACTCATGTAATATTTTTAGCAAACAAATGCAGATCTTATTATGCCCGTGGCACGTACAGAACATTGCATAGTCAGGGTGTGGAGATCTGTAGGAGCAGCTTTTTGGTTGAGGTGTGCTTAGGTATCAATACCTTACTGACAGCAAGGCTTTATTATACCTGATACCTAAAATATGCTGAAATATCAGTTACACCAAACATATGGGAAAAGAATAATGCTTTTCAATAAATCGTGTGTTATTGTTCTTTCTGTAGTAGTAGAAATCAGATAGATAGGTGTTGCTTAGGTTAGGCCACTGTTGGCTATTGTTACTGGTATACTTACTCCTCCTCTTTTCTTCTTTGGAGAAAGTGGGAACGGTGTGTTAAATAACACAGAGTTCGTGGACGTTGCAGCAACCTCTGCCGAGTTCTCGATCTGTTATCTTCTTTTGACAGCTAGTTTTGTCAACGTTTTATTTTTTTTAATTGACATAAAACATGCTGGGTAGTGTTTTTTTCTGTGTAAGGCATTTTCTTTTGTGCAGTAATGTACTTGTTACTGTCAGCCTCTTGTATAAAACAGCGCTTTTTTTGTTTTGTTTTGGGTTTTTTTATGGGAGTGATTAGATACATGAGGTATGTGGAACTTGCAGAAAATTCTGCTGCTGATCCAGGAGTGTCACAGACACATCCCTCGGCCAGTGTTTCTCACAGCTCTGGTTCTGCACCTTCAGAGGATGCTCCCAGCTTGAAATCCAGGCAAAGTTGTGTTTCCCTGAAGATGGTGGCCCTTGGGGGACTGGGAAGGGGCTGGGGGAGCAATGTCTATCAGAAAGGAAAGGAACTGCTTTTTCCAGTGAGTTGGTCGTCAGTGTATTCATTCTCATCGTTTCCACTCTTGTTTTCCGGGGGGGGGGGGAACCTGCACTCAGGAAAGTTTGGGGCTTTGTCCAGAGTCTCTTCTGCCAGAGTAAGAACCTCGTCGGGAGGCTGGTGGCCTTGTGGGCTCCTCGGGAGCTCCTTCAGGCTCAGAAACCTTCCCTCTTCTCAAGCTTTGTGCCTGCCTTTATACCTTGTTTAGAAGTGCTTGAACTGACTAGAAAACTCACATTTTTGATCGCCAGGAAGGAAGCCTCCGTGAGGCAGGACAAGGCCTAAGGAAGGTGGAGATTTTATATTTTTCAGTTGAACAATGATGTGCTTACTCCTCCGGAGCATGCAGATGCCCTTATGAATCAATTTTGAGAGATCCTGAGTTAAGAGCCAATGCCAAAGCAAGAAATGTCCCAGTCTGGCTCTTTTTAAGTGGGAATAGTAAAACATTGTTGACTTTTTCTAAAATTATCTAAGAAAAAGTTCCCACCACCCCTAGCTTATGCAGTATTATGCCTAATTATATTTTAACAGCAGAGTTCTGTTAAGATTCCTTGATTTGGTGATTCTTGTTTATCCTCCCATCTTATTTTCCATTCATTTGGTAGCCAACACCCCTGTGACAATGTGTGCGTCATGTGGCTTCACAAATAATGCTTTGTTTGTGCATCCCGGGGGTGAAAAATCCAATTTCTAATTCAGAGTATCACTCGTTAGCTCTTGTGGCTGCCAGCTGTCCATTTCCACTATGTCTTAGTTTGATTATTATAATAAAAACAACCGAGCTGATAACTTCGGAGATCTTCATCTGAGGGCGAAGTCCTCTCTTATAGAACATCTCTATCTTTTTAAACCCCTCTCTGAAGAGCACAGGTCCTGTTTGCAGTTCGCCGTTGCCGTCCCAGCCCTGCCGCGGAGGGCTCTGGGCTGTCCCCGCAGACCGGGTGACACGAGTCCTGGCTGGGGTGGCTCTGGGTGGCTGGCACCTAATCGCCCCTTTTCCTGCTGTTCCCTTATCAGCTGGCAGTTTGCTGCTGCAGAGAGCTTTGGAACATTCTGGTGTTTAAAACAACAGGCAGTCAGCTGTAGTAATGACAGCTAAGTACTGACCTTCTGCAGGGCGCGGGGCAGAAAAAGAGGGTTTTGGAGCTATCTATAAAAAAAAAAAAAGGGAGGGCTGCAGCCACCAGCTCGTGCTCCGCTGGGCAGAGCGGGAACCCGAGAAGAGCGGTGACGGTGCTGATGCCCCGCTGCTAATATCTGAACATGACTGAGTGAACATGAAATCCCAGCCTGTGCCAGCTCGTAAGACCTAATGTTGGTGAAAGCAGAGCAGACGGGGTGTCGCTGAGGAAGACGAGCCCTTGGGCAGTCAGAGAAACCCTGGGTAGAGAGCCAGGTTTGGGACAACACTCTGAGGGGAACAGGAAGTTTCCAAAAGTAGGTAATCAAAAAGCCCATTTTTAGAAGAAATAAGAATGGAGAGTTTAAACAAATTAACAAGTCGGAACTCCTTTCATGACACTTCTGTGCACCCAGTGAGGGGTTTTACCCAATGCTCAAAAGTATGTTTTTTCTGAGTATTTTAGCTGAGGGAACTTTCAAGTTAGGTAACCCATTCTGTGCTCAAATGGAAATACTGCCATGAATCCTTATCAAAATGACAATAAAATTAACATCTTTGCCAATAAAAAGTAAGTTTGAAAATTAATTGGTTTTACTTGCCTAATGCTGTGAGTCAAAAAACTTTTCCAGTGAAACAGAGCCTGCATTTGGTGCTGGAGAGGTGTAATCTGGACACAAAACCAGAACTTTCTTGCAGTATTTGCTTTTAACTCCATTTAAAAGAACCAAGGACCGTTGCTCTGTGAGCTCTGTTACCCTGCTCAGCATGGCCTGGCTTTCTTTCCAGATCACTTGCAATATTCCCAAAAGGACATTAAAAAGGGGTTGTCTTAGTGTAGCAAAGGTTATAGAGCAGCAGCTGTGCTACATGCTTTAATATACATAATTTGTTTGGCCCACAAATTGAACTGTGTGTATGTAAAGGCTCTTCATGTGTGGGTATTTGCACGCTGTGTGACCACCTAGCAAACTCTTTTCCTCTGCTTCCAAATGAAGTAAAGAACCAAAAAACCCTGCGAAAGCATTAGACTCATTAGGAGGTATTACCAAATGAATGCACAGCGCTTCTTACTGTCAGCTGGGGCATGGTTCTAAATATTTCTGCATATCCCTGACTTACTGTGAAAGTATAAACTGAGGTGTTGGAAGTTTAAGAAAAGAGTGAAGTGGTACAAAAAATTTTTAAAGTCAATTGTCATTCACTGCCCTCAGTTGCTTCTTGTTTGAGCATAAAGGTGTATCAGAGTCTTAATAGTCATTAAAATAAAGAAGAACAAACACCAGTATTAAACTTTGGACTTGACATAGGTTGCTGAAATCAGAAATCTTAAAACAGCCGTCTAACCTAAAGGTGGTTTGACGAGCAATTATTTTCTAGGTGGTGTGAAGCCTTTCCTACACTGTGCTAAATAAAATACTGATCTTATTCACAGATTGTGCTTGATAACACTTGATTTAGTGTGACCCAATTAAAATGCGAATAGGTTATCTCAAAAAACACTCCTTAAAAACCTGTTACTTTGCATTTGAGTGGTATGGTCGGTCAGCTTTAGCTGACAGAAAAAAAAGAAGTGCTGATGAGTTTCTTTTCTGTGCCAAAGTGGTAGAAATTTTATTTTAGTAATCAAACCAGAAGAAAACAGTTAAGTGTGAGTCTGTGCTATGAAAGTTGCCTGACTGAATGTGCTGCGATCCCCAATAAATTCAGCAGCACTTGAGGCTGTCAGAACGGTTCACCAGCTAATAAGCTTTTCGGTTTCATGGTTCAAACCTGTCTCTTTAAAAAAATGTCATGTTTTTGTTTCATGAGGAAATGGATTTGTTTATTTCCTGTGTGCTCTTTTTGCATCTCTAAATGATGGCTGATCTTGCTCCTGGGCACAGATTAATCTTTGTTGCAAATACTTACTCTGTGCGACAAGAAAATTGCAAAAGAATAAAATTTGAGGGTTAATCTTTTCCACAGCAGTAACCTTAATCATCTTCTGAGTTGGGTTTTGTCTCTCTGACTTATTACCATTGACTTTCTGGTCTGGAAAAGAAGCACCAGCACAGTCCTCCTATTTGTTTACTAGTTTTACTGTTGATGATAATACTTTAGCTCTACTTCGGTTTATTCTTCACATTTTCTCCGAACCGTAGGTGCATATTTAAGCAGAGAATATCTATTTCTAAGTTTCTTAGCTCTAAGGGGAGATGAGTTTATACCTAAAATTGTTTTTCTTATTACCATTGTCAAGTTGTGGGAATTTAAACTAGAATAAAAGCAATAGTATTTACATATTTTTAGGTTATACTCACACCTGCTGAGTTCAAGAATGTTAAAAGCACAGGAAGCATCCCTAGAGATGGGGGTTTTGTTTGTTGTTTTTGTTTTTAATGACTATTTAAAACCACATACATTGAAGAACTGAACCACAAAAGCATGAATTCAACAAACTGTCTTAAATGAATCTTAATACTTACATATTAAATCCCATTTGGTTTGGTTTTGTTTGCTTTATGGCAACCAGTGCAAAGTTGGGGCTTTGCTGAGGAAGGGCTCTAAGGAGCTCCATGCCATCACAGTAACAATATTAAGCAATATTTTACTTTTAATTAGAATTTAGCTACAGAAAAAGTAGCTGCCCCCCAAGGATTTTTCTCTCCCAGCCCCCTCAGTTGCTGTCATGGGCATTGGGCTTTGTTTATAACCTGCAGTGTCTGTGAATTTCAATGCTGATAATAGGCTTTGGAAAGGAAAGAGGCAGCCAGTAGTCACATGTGGGAAAGTCACCCATCGGAACTCGCAATGGGGATTGTTTAGGAAAGAAATCACGCTGATAACTTCTATAAAGAGACTTATCACAACAGGACAACACAGCGGCATGCATAGCAGGAATGTTTTATGTAAATATGCCAACGGCTGAGTAATACACAGGTACTAAGTGAAAACAGTTGTTCTGCTATTCTGTTTCATTACATTTTTAATACTAAACCTCCACAAAATTAACTGGGAGTCTGGAATCTTGGGAAAAAGTATTGTTCTCTAGGTCGTGTGTGGTTTCTTTATCTTTCTCTTAAAAACCTGTTGTTTTTTTAACAACTTAATAGAGGAACTGTGTGTAAGAACAGTAATTATGAAGCAATAGGCTATTTCCAGAATTACTCGGGATGGAAAATGGCACAGAAGCACTCAAATTAGTAATTTTTAACTCAGCTATTACAGATACCATAATAATAAAATTTATATAGAGAGGCAGTTTCAGTTATGCAGCAATTTAAAACTGGAAAAAATGCACATCTTAGCTGCTGTGTAGCTTTAAATATAGATGTCTGTATATTTATATATATCAATTTGCGTGCGCGGACACACACACACACGTGGATATTGACTCAGAGGTCCTGGGGTGGCCTCTGTGTGTCTTCTCTGAGGGCTGCCAGGCTCTTACCAGAGATTTTACCTGCAACAGCTCAAGTGGTGTTTTACACTGAAGTGAAATAACCCGTTCTTTTCCATAGTGCTCCCCTAAAGAGCATGTGTTGCCCACATCTTACAAACGTTGTTAATTAAAGCTTAGTAGCAGAGCTGTTGATGTGAAGAAGGCACCATTTGTAGTCAGGTAGGTTAGGTTTTGCCTTGTGTTGTGCAGCTGTGTGGAAGTAACCCTGTAAATTAATAATACTGAAATAATAAAATTGCTGTTCACTTTCAGGCTGAGAAGCAGCCCCAGCCCATTCATGTGTGAGGTGTGTAAGCCCAAAAAGACCATGGAGGTGGCTCTTCAGCCCCCTGTCCCAGATCAGCCCAGGTAGATCGCTCAAAATACTTACCTAAGCTGTCCCAAAGGCTACTGGGGCTGGAAGTGCCTGGTTCATCTGGGCACCCTCTGCCACAGAGCAGCTCCTCTCCCAGAAGGAAGGTCTTTGAGCTCTGACTTAAGAGATTCTTTGCTATAGAATAAGCCAGTTTCTTCTTTTCTCATTGTCCTGGCTCAAAACATGAAGTGTCATCTTGCTTTTCTTGCCACTAAGTCAGTTTTTCTTCCTTTTTTTCCCCACCTAAAGCTGTCCTCAGATCTTCCTTTATCAACTGTACTGCAGTGTCATGGCCAGAACTGTCCTAGCACTTGACCTAGAGAGGCTCAAGCCAAAAAGATGAAAAGTTATT
Organism: Tringa tobata; assembly: GCA_033628505.1. Lineage (NCBI taxonomy): Eukaryota > Metazoa > Chordata > Aves > Charadriiformes > Scolopacidae > Tringa > Tringa tobata. Next base: position 24,201 of record JAHREE010146846.1, on the reverse strand, counting down.
CCCATATTTCACATTTGTATTTATGTTCTCATGGCAACAATTTTTTTATCTTGAATTCCTCTTTCCTTGGTTGTTTTTGGCAAGAGTATCTCAGCCTGTGGCTTTGTAACCTTACATACTTCTCCCAGTACTGCTGCCTGCCTAGCTTTTGGTGTTGCATCTGGCCTCCTTCAGCCTACCACCAGCCTGTTGGAGATGCCTTTAGGAGCTCCCTGAGATGTTTAGGCTGGAAGCAGGCTGAAAGCAGGCTTGTAACCCAGTGTTAACTCTTAATATCCCTGTTTTGTTCAAGAAAATGTCATCTCGAGTACCCTGAGAAGTTGTGATGACAGCACGTCCTTCTCTTTGGGAGTTCATTTGTCCTTACCCACCAGGCTTATTTCCATGTTTGAGTGCATTGAGTGTTGTGTTGCCTTCATGTGCTTTGTTCTAGACCAGTCCAGTGATTCTTACTTATTCTTTTGTCATCATCTAAGTGTTTCTGTATTGGTTGCTGGTTAAATGTTTTCAGTGTCTCTTCTGGCTTCGAAGGAGACCAGCTGGTGTGTTTTGTGCCTTTCTGAGGCTGCACAATGACCTTCCTCACTCTGAAGAATCTTCTCCATGAACTTCCACAACTTATAGATTTTGTTGACAATAAATTGCATATGGGGTAGTTTCAATGATTTCAATGACTGAGAGCTCTCATGGATTTCTTCATGGGCTGTTTTACTTTTCCAAATATGCATTCGCATCTAGTTCCCTGAATTGTTAAAAAGATTTTCTTTTCATTTTTGTCACATTTACTTTATTTTTCTTTTCCTGTTGCACTTTCCCTTTTACTTCCACATTTCTGGGGTACGTACAATGAGACTAGATAACCTATTTTTGAATAGGCTTGTTTGGTCTTTTTTGTTTTACTAACCCACTTTTTGGCTTTTGTGACTGTTCTGTTTCAACAGCAGTGTGAGGACTGTTCCCCTAATTTGACAAATGAGTTTCTAAGGCTGGTATTCCTTCTCTTACCGAGTTCGATCCTGGGAGGGTGTAACCCCCTTCCCACCCTGAGGCCTCTTGGTACTTGGCACAATTTCCTCCTCATATAATAATACAATGGACCAGAGCGATCCATAATGGTCTAACATGAAAGAAAGGTGGAGAGCAACGGACTAGAACACTGTGGCAGCCCCTTGGTGTGTCTGGTTCCCATGGCTCCTACCCTTTGGACATAATGAATGTCATCAGTCACTCCTGATGACGCATGGATCATGGCCACAGAGGAGGGGATACAAGGACCTCAGGGACCCAGAAAGTTCTGCGCTTCTGTAACCAGTGGAAAGTACCAGAATATTCCATTGTCCAAGCTGGAACAATAGTGGGAAGGTATCTGGAGAAAGTTGGTGATCTTGGATGCTGTAAGCAGTGGTTCTAGTAAAGACCCTTTGATCTCTCCTGGACCACAGTGGGCTATGGCCAGTATCTTCTCTGGGTTGGGACGCTGCTCAGGCTGACATCTTGAGGATTAAAAGGGCAGGGCAAGTCAACCCCTCTGGGGTCTCAGTCATCGCCTGTTGAGGAATGCCAGTGCGGTGTGAATATTTACTCTAAAGTTGGCAAAAAGGAAATTTTAACTATAGGTTCTCTTTCATCCGACTCTCCATCTATATGTTTATGATACACACATCAGCTTCATGGATGTGGATGTTCTTCCATTTGTCTGTTAAAAGGGGCAGCTGCTGGCTCCTTGGAGCGGTGCTGTTGCAGACCACGGGGTGTGTGGGGGTGTGTGTGCTCGCTTATAGTCTTTGCCCATATGTGTAAGCATTATTTCGAGATCTGTGCTTTTGGTCGCATGTGTATGTATTGATTTGGGATACCTTGTTGTAAGTTAGTGTGAATCTTGTCACCTTCGAACCTGTAGTTAAATGGCTGTTCGTTTATTTTGTTGAATCAATTTGTAAGACTTTGAATCAGTTAATTATCAAGTGCTACTAAAGTTCAGCCTCTTGATCTACCTCAAATAAATATATTTTGAATCGCTGCTAAATTGTAACCATGTCAAGAATTTCCATCCACAGCAGATCCTCACTCTCTTCATCAGCCCATCCTGGAAGGACATTTTCTAACCAGTGGCTAAGAGGCTCTGAGGTCCGTGGGTGGGTTCCTGTGCCCGTCTGTCTGTCCATGCCGGTCCTCCCTGCCGAGCAGGCTGGTGAGAGCGTGGGCTGTGATGCTGCTCTCACCCGTCAGCTCTGCAACAGCTGGGGTAATTATCAGCTACTGATAATTACCAGCGCTTAATCAGTGTCAACCTGGAACTCCTTCTCTGGGCTGTTGAACTCCATCTGTGGTTGTCGTGGGGGATCCTATGAGGCCAGTGGGTTCTTGCCTCTGCAGGGACCGTCTCCATGTTAACCTGCAAGAGGGGAGATGGACCTGAGACGTGGGGAAGAACTTGTTTGGTGTGAGGGTGGTGAGAGCCTGGCCCAGGTTGGCCAGAGAAGCTGTGGCTGCCCCATCCCTGGAGGGGTTCAAGGCCAGGTTGGAGGGGGCTTGGAG
>JAHREE010146846.1:0-17084 GCA_033628505.1 Tringa tobata | reverse complement strand
TAAGCCCTTCAGAATTAATGTGATTTCTACCTCACTGATATCTGTAAGTCTTATGAGCTGATCTCCACTGCTGACTTGCCAAGATTTTGGGATAAAACTGACTATCAAACGAAGCTTTTTTGGCAAGCAAGCTGAACCTATCCGAGGACTTCACTGGTGAGGCTCCACCTTGAGTGTCGTGTCCGGTTTTGGGCACCTCACAACAGGAAAGACATTGAGGCGCTGGAGTATGTCCAGAGAAGGGCAACGGAGCTGGTAAGGGGTCTGGAGAACAGGTCTTGTAAGGAGCGGCTGAGGGAGCTGGGGGTGTTCAGCCTGGAGAAAAGGAGGCTGAGGGGAGACCTTCTGGCTCTCTCCAACTCCCTGAAAGGAGGGTGTAGCCAGGGGGGTTGGTCTGTTCTCCCAAGGAATGGGTGATGGGACAAGAGGAAACGGCCTCAAGTTGCCCCAGGGGAGGTTTAGGATGGAGATTGGGAACAATTTCTTCCCTGAAAGGCTTGTGAAGCCTTGGCAGAGGCTGCCCAGGGCAGTGGTGGAGTCCCCATCCCTGGAGGGATTTCAAAGCCGGGCAGAGGTGGTGCTGAGGGACATGGGTCAGTGGTGGGTTTGTCAGTGTTGGGCTGATGGTTGGACTTGATGACATGAAAGGTCCCTTCCAACCTGGACAATTCCATGACTCTGTGATTCCTGAGTGTTTCAGATACAGCTCTGGGGTGGTGGCACGGTCAGGTGGGATCAGGCAGCAGAAGGGGAGGTGGGACATCTCTTTCCCTGCAGGAGCTCAGTGCTGGCTTTAAATGTGCCCTGGCTCCAGGCTGTGACTGCTCACAGCCAACGCTCTTTAGGGATGGCCGAGTACTTGCCTTTGGAAGTATGGTCTCACACTGAAATGGCTGGTTTGACTTGCCTGGTAATAATTTTTTTTTCTTTTAAATTGTATTTGAACTTTGTTATTGCTGAAGGTGTGTCTAAATAGATGTGTCTGTGTGCGTGTGAGGGCACGTGTGCTCGTGATCATGTGTTTTAACGTGCCCTTATCATCCTCACATATGTTTAAGCCTTGAATGACAGCATTGCCCCATAAGTCCATACATTCCTTAGCATTGTCAATGAAAAACTTACACTGTGACCAATCAAAAGATACACGAGAATAATAAATAAGGCATACACAAAGAAAAGGCATTAAGCATTTAGTAAAACAATATTTACAATGTATAAAAAAGGCAAGCAGTTGGTAATAACTGGTTTGGCAGGCTGCGAATTTGAATTTATATTGCTGGGTGTTGACAGGAATGCAAGTGAATACATTTTATGGTCCTGCAAAAAAAGATGGTGTGTTTACTTTTCTTCTGAAAAGCACATAAGAAAAACCTGGATTTACTTAACGTCCTGAGCAGGCAGCAGTCTTGCAGCAGGAAAAGTCAAATTTTGTGTCCTTGAACCTCATGCCTGCACTTGTGCTAGTTTTCTTTGCAGCCAAAGGGCATCTTGAGTCTGGCTGACACTTTGCTTTACCTGTTACATAAATATGTCCAACCTTTTTTTAGCTTAAAAATTGTGAAACTGTGAAAAGGATTACCTTTTCACTCTAGTATTATTTAGTGTGGAGGTACACAAATGGATGTGTTTGTCTTTGAGTTCACCATGTGGTAGTCATGTAATGGGGAGGTACAAGTGGGAGCATGTAAAGTATGACTGAGCCAGAGAAGTACTGTGATTTAATCAGGTTAGACATCAAGAGAGAATACAAAGGGGGGAATCTGAGAGGCTAAGTGATTGTTTTGATTTTTATTTTTTAATTTTTTTTTTTATTTTTGTCCCCACTTTGGAGTTTACGAAATTTTTGTCATCCTCTATCTATAATGTTACCTTCTGTGACAGACATGCTTGCAGTGTTGTGTTCTTTACTGTCCTCTACAGCTTCGTGGCCTTTGCCAGCTTACGCCTGGGCATCTACATTTTTATGCATGTTCAGGATTTCCCAGCCAAGTGTCTGTGGTTGAGTGTGTGGGTGTGAATAATTGCATAACAAATGGTTAAAAAAAGGTAGCAAATTTCTCTATGTGGTTGGCTAGCAAACAGAAGCTGGATATATCTAAATGGTAATTAATGTTTGGCAGCTAAAATGAATGGAAATACAGTGAGGAGGCTGGCATTTCCATTTTCCTTTCTTCTTATCAGATATAAACTATTCCTTAATTTTTCAGTGTGTGTTCTTACATATTTCTACTAGTAGTAATTTTTTGCTTACTGCACTTTGACTTGAGGTGAATCACAGAAATCATTTTCGTGATGTGGCTACAGAAAATTTTTAGATGTAAATCAAATTGTTCATTGTATTTGTTTAGTTTCTTCTTTCCCCCTCTTTTGAGTCCTTCATATGAGGAGTGTATGTGTGTTGTGTGTGTGTTTGCAAACATTTGAGTGCTCTTCAATTGCTGGAATTAAGATCTGTGCCAGGACGTTGCAGATGCTGTAAAGCACAAGATCAAAGCACTGTATATTAGTTAAATCGCACTTGTGTGCTCACAAGTGTGAACCTGTCTGATTTTCTTCTTTAAATGAGCTGACCACTTAGAAATAACCCAGCAGATTAATCTCTGTCTGAATGTCTGTTGCTTCTGTTTCAGCCCACAGCAACAACCAAAGCAGAACCTGGAAAACCTGCAGAGTCAGCCAAGGTAAATACAGATATTTCACCTTTGGGTAGTCGTTGTGCTTTGGTCTTTGACTAACTTTGGAAAAAGTCTTTGCTGCCGCTGTGCCAATGGAACTGTCCTGTGAATAGTGACATACCTGCGTGCAAAAGAGTGAGGAGCTGGCAGGTGTGGGAACGCAGCGTTTCGGGGGAAACGGGGTGCTTTACTGCTTCACAGCAGCTCAGGAAGTGTTCTGGTACCACCTTTAAACCCATCTAGTGCTTATTTGAACTGGTTAGGCCATGTTCCGTGCCAATATCGTTCCATTGCATTTAATTAGTGTAAGGCTGAACAATCTCCATTTTTTACTTTATGACAGCCAGCAGACTCTCAAAATAAACAGCTGTCTGAAGAGAGGCAGAAGGAACCCAGTGATGTAAGTTGTGTGATTTCTCTCCCTCCCCCTCTTTCTCTGCTCCTTTTCCCCATGGCCTGAGCCTTTCTTGTCTGAAAAGTCAGATCCATTCCCCGGTGAGCGATCGCAGATCTCGCACGCCAGCACGAGACAGGGATTATTTATTTCGGAATTGCACACAAGGCCGGGTGCTCGGTAGTTCCCACAAATCACACACCCCCATCAGAACTCTCCACCTGATTTTTATACACATTTTACATCATTATAATATTAGTATCTCCTAGGACTAGTATTTGATTGGTTATTAATATAGATACTATTACACCATCAAGTTGTAGCTCCCACACATGCTCCAGGGAAGGTCTTCACCTGGGCAAGGGTCTCCTTGACCAACTGGTGTGATTTTTACTCTTATAATGAAGGTAGTTCAGCTCATGGCACTAAGAATTTTCACTTTCTCCCAAGTTGGCTGAACTTCTGAAAACCTGTAGATTAGCACCATCCTCAAGGTCCTTGTGCTCAGTGTGCCTCCTCAGCAATGATACAATACTTTTCATCCTTGATTGCGAGTTATTTTCATTAACTCAGGATTGGTAAATTCAAGGACAGAATCCTCACTTATTAATGAGAACACACATAAATTGCACACTATTTAGTTACTAATTACATTTCAAGGATATGCTTTGGTAACAGCTTCTTGTGGTATTTCTCTCTTTCGTTTTAAAAAAAAAACCAAAACCAAACCAAACAAACCCAGCCCACATGTATTTCCTTATTGAATGATAATAGTTTATCTCTATGCAGGCAAAAAGCCAAAGCTCACCTTCTGTGATAACAACTTCTAAACCAAATAATGCAGGAAAAGAAACTACAACTCAGGCTGGCCAGCCTCCACCAGCATCCTCCACAGAGACGGCAAAGGTATAGTTGAAGTAGCAATGCAATTTTTATTAGTTATTGTTAATGTTATTGTAGGGGTGAGAAATTCACATCAAGGTGGTATAACAGCCTTCCAGTCCCTCAAGGGGCTCCTGGAAAGCTGGGGAGGGACTCTGGATGAGGGAGGGGAGCCCTAGGAGAAGGGGGAAGGGTTTGACCCTGAAAGAGGGGAGATGGAGCTGAGATGTGGGGAAGAACTTGTTTGGTGGGAGGGTGGTAAGAGCAATAAATGTGCATGCCTGAGTGGAACATCTCTGTTTTACTTTGTTCTGTCTCTAGAATTTTTAACATAGGGCCATATAATAAAACCATCTCTTAATTTTTCCCTTATTTCTCCAGCCAAAGTCTGAGAAGGTGTCCATAGCAGCTGGTGCAAGTGTGGTTACTGTCTCTGATAAGTCGAGTACTGAGGTTGGTAAACACAGTCCCACACAAATTCTCCCCTTGCAAAAATGTCTCAGAGAGTATTTCTCTCACAATTCAGTTTCAGAAAAAATTAACGGGTAACTGCTGAAGTATTGCTATTGAGTAGTTATGTGTGGTGGTGAAGGACTCTCTGAAATAGGCCACAAATGGCCTATAGTGGTGTGTCATTCGTGTTTTGTCAAGTAGGACTTACTTAGAATCACTTATAGCAAAGCTAGCATAAAATTAATTACTCTTTATCTTCAGTTATGTTCATATGTGTATGCATTATTACCAGCTGGTATATAAATACAAATGATCTTGTTACTGATTTTGGGGAATGAGCGTAAGAGCAGTTCTCACTGCTCAAAATCTGTCATGTGCAGGACCTACTGAAAGGAAGGTTTTGGTTTGGTTTCCAGGAGTTTTGTGCAGATTCACCACATGTTTCAGATGTTGGTTTGTTTTTTTTTTCCCCTTTATACAGCATGATAACTTCTGTAATTGTTTGCTTAATTTTTAGGCTGCTATGGATGAGTCGGCACTGGATAGCCTAATAGACACCCTAGGGGGGGCTGAAGAAGATGTGCCTCCTACTCCTGTTTACACTGGTCCAGAAGTTACGGTATTTTACATTTTTAATTTTTATTTTCACTTTTTAGAAGGTTAATCTCTATGTCTGTAGTTTTTCATTACTGTATTGATCCTGTAATTGTGTCACTTGGATCTGCTGAAAGGTTAAATACAGTTTGTGCAGCTGTGTTTTAGTGTTGTTTTCAGTGGTACAGAGATGATACAATTCTGTATGTATTGCAGTAGAGAAAACAGTGAATTGTCAACCAAGAAGGTATGTTGCTTTTTGAACTGATCTCCAAGCGTGGTTTCCACTGGATTTACAAAAGGCAGTTATGGAGCTGTAAGAGAGTGTATGCAACCTGGGAGACTTCATTTCTACTCGAGATAGAGTAAAACATTGAGAATTTGGGGAAGAATGTGTGCTTTTCTGAGCTAGAATGCGAGCCAGCCCTCACATTTTCTTTCCACAAATGTCACTGTAGATAGCTCTACATTAGAGATTTATATCAATAAACAATAGTACAGAAACATTAATGCGTGCATTCTTTTCACAGGAAGATATATCTTCAAGATACTTGGAAGAAATGGGTAAACGGGAAGGTAGTCTCCCTCCAGAGTACGTCAAGTTGTTGAAGGTTAGTGAGTTTAAAAAACGATACTCTTCCTGTGTGTTTTCTTGCATATTGTATGGTTTTTGCTTCCCATTTACTACAAAATTAATTCTCATTTTAGAGCAAAGGGGATGGCAAAGATGGAGTCCCACCAAAAGTAGATGAACAAGATGAAGTAAGACTTTTTTTCTTTTTTTTTTTTTTTTATATTGAAAGGTGAAAACGACCCAATTATCACTAGGTTCTGAGAAAAATTTAAGTGTTGACCATTTTCCAAAAATCCCAGAAAGTGGGAGAGGGCTGTGGGGTGCCAGATAACATAGATACTGATAAAAATAAATAGGACTTTGCATAGATGTTTTTAATAACGAAGTAGGAATTTTCAGGACACTGACTGAAGCTGAAACAAATCAAATAAATGCTAGTAGAGACACTGTGGGTAGTAATACCAAAGGGAGGAAAGAGCAGCTGTGCATGTGGGAGTCTCTTCGCAATGCTTTTAGCAAAGATTACTTTAATTTCTGTACTTAGCAAGAGAATTCTGTAAGCTAGCTTAATTTTACTGTTTAACATATGAAAACATAAGCTTATCTGAAAAATTAATCAACCAGTGAGGAGAAATACTGTTTTTTCTAACAGCAGCATGTGCTTCTGAGGTCATTGTGTGAGTAAGCGTGGAGCACACTTAGATTTCAAACCCGAGTTTGACAGCACTGATATTTGAACTCTAATGATCGTAACCTCGTTTGCAATGTCTTGCTTAGAAACCCATGACGGAGGATGAGCTTGCAGAGGCCCTGTCGTCTGACTTCACCTGCGCTGCTGCCTCCGCTGACAAAAAGAAGGCAAGCCCAACAGAGGTATTGATGCTTTCCTTGCCATTGCATGCCTTTACTGCAATGAAATACTGACATTATTATCTTAATACTTCACTTCAAAATTATCTTGACGTTTTTCCCCTCTTTTTGTTTTTTCAAACTTGCCTGTAATTCTGTATTTCTCGCAGAAACCAAGCAAGGAAGGAGAAGTCGTGCAGGCACAAGTGGCGAGTTCAGTCAGGACCTCAGTTCCTCCAAAGGAGAACAAAACAAAATCAAAGGAGGTATATATACACAGTTGTCCTTCGACTAGTTAACTTCTAATTAAAACTCACTAGCATGTGTTGTATTTTATGTGTGCCTGATCTTGTAATGATGCTCATCATCCTCATTTTCTGTTGTAATTCCTGTTTATCTTAGAAACTATAGGAGTAATATGAATTGCCATTGCGCAGACTTTGCTGTACCTTAAAGATCTGGCATTAGTAGGTTTTATGATTTTCCTTTTGGATTCTTCTACAAAATAACTGTGGTTATTCTGGCTGGAGGCAAGAGAGTAGAAAAATGGAGGTATTTTCTTAGCTACGTAAGCTGTGTTAAAAACTTGAATACGATGTAATTTTCTCATGTTTTTCTAACTTTTTTCCTCTGTAGAGAGCAAGTGTGACCTTACACTTTCTGGGTTTGCCGTGTCAAAGCATACGACAATTGTGTTACTTGATACTGGCTTTTTTTTTTTTTTCCAATTTTCCCCTTTCCTTAAGAGGAGACGTGTTGATGAGGCGGTGCTAATCTTACCACATAATTTGCTGTATCCTACAATGTGATGTTAAGGAAACCAGATAAAGCCAAACAGAAATGAGCAGTCTGGTGGTGGCTGTTTGCTTTATGAACCTGTGTCAGTTTAAAGAACTAATGAAATTGCTTGCGTATTTTCTTAAATGCAGGAAATTAAAGAAGATGCGGTGGAAGCTCTTCTTGATACTCTCGGTGGGCCTGAACCTGAGCCTGAAAAAGATCTTACCCCTGTTGTGGAGGTGTCTGAGGTACGATCTTATTTGGTTTCACAGCAGTTTTTGGACCCTCCTGTGGAGTATCGAGTCCTCTTTGTTAGATACTGTACAACCGTGTGAAAAAAAAAAAGTGAAAAAAAAGCAACAAAATGAGTTTCATATGAAAGGCCTAAGGAATGTCTGAGTCTTATATAATTAAGAAAGGTAAGAAATGGTGAAATTCTGAGTGAATTCAGGTAGAACAGAATACAGTAAGGTGGTCTGCAAAATGATGAGCACTTCCTTCGGCTGTAGAACCCTCCATACACACACCTTTCCCTGCATTAGCTGTAGCTACTCTTTTTCTTTCCCCAAGCACTGGCTACAATTTATAGCAAGCTTTTGTTTTGCATTTGCTGTTTGATTTTTAATTAACATTTTGGGGTTTGGTTCCTGTACTCCTTTTTTCCATCAATCCCCATTATCTTTCTAATTTGGGTCTTACCCTTCACTGCGTCTTCTAGGTCTTTTGTTTTTCTTCAACAGTTAGACTTTAACAGTAGCCCAGCGTTTATCTGTTAAGCTTTGACTTTTTAGTTTAGTTTTGCAAACTCTTCCTGTAACCCCACTAATATCAGTTGCTTTCCCCTGAGTTTGCTTACAGCTCAGAGCAAACAAATGACAGGGAAATAGCAGAAAATCACTTGTTGCTGAGAGAAGTTGCTGGAGCTCAATTTTGGCAAAAAAAAGAGCACGCTGCACTGCAGATTCACTCAGATAGCTTAGAGGATGCATTACTTCATGAAGGAGGTCCAGAGAAGTAAAACTTGTGTTTCAGTAGCAGTGATGGAAAAGGATACAGAATATGGCTTGTATAATCAGAGTGTTGAAATCCAAGGAAACATGAGAATTTTGTACACCCCCAAAATTCTAAAATATGCAAAGTGATGGCTCTGAATACTGTCCAAAGTTTTTTAGGATTTAAAATACTGTAGCCATATTCACACATAACATTCTTAAGAGGTGATGATCTTACCACAGAAATTTGATAGGAGTAAATTGAGGAACTTTAATATCTTGATATATGGAATAATTTTATCTGATGCTAGTACTTCTTCAAATAGGAGGCTGAAGAATCTTGATGGCAAAGTTGAGTGTACTTTGGGCTTTTATATTAATTTATCTAATTGATATTTTTGTTCCTTCTTTTTAAGGTAAAAGCTAAGGAGAAAAAAGAAAAAAAAACTGGAGAACATGATGATACAATACCTCCAGAATACAGGTTAACCCCAGAGCTGGTAAGTTTTTCATCTCTCTATTGCTTTGTAAACAGGGCCCTGCCTCTGACACTTCCTTTCATCACAGACAGGCAGAGAACATGAGGAAAACAAGCAGTAATAGTTATTCAGTCACTGGCTTTCTCCCATTGGTGATTTCTCTATCTCTAGTTCCCTCCCTTTGCCAGCATGACTTCTGATGTTTTTTTAGGCATTCCGAGCAAAGATATGATTTTCTCAGGTCACTTGTTCCTTCTGCAAGGGTGGTGTTACTCTAAAAATATATATTCAATATGTTTAATACATTAAAATATATTTAATGTACTTAAATATTTAATATATTAAATCTCAGTGCTGCTAAACCCATCCCTTTACAGAAGTGCTCATGAGTGTCCTCCTGTCATGTAACCTTGAAAACACTGTTATAAAATGGTATGAAAATTAACTCAAAAATTAACTGCTTCAATTGATGGGGATTTGTCCAAGGTTAAGCCAAACAACAATAGAACTGTGATGTGTTTTTCCATAAAGTTCAGAATTCAAAGTTTTTGCAATGGTTATTAGTACAATTGACGTTAATGAGGTTGCTGCATAAACTGGCCTCACTGAAGCTGAATGTTAACATTCTGTTCTGAAAAGAGTGGTTTTACCCTTCTTTTTAGAGCTTTCAAGAGTGTTTGACTGCAGACCTGCAATTTAACCCCTCTTTGTTCAAGTGCAAAAGTTTGTCTTTTGCAGTCAAAGCTTGTTTTGCTACTGGATGAATTCCTGCTGGTTTACTATGGAATTAATTCCTGCCACATATTGATACTGATAGAAATGGGCACTTTTCACTTTGCCCATTTGCTTATTTTATCCACTTACCTGGCCATGTAAGAATTCCCCCTGTTTACAGAAATTCCCATTACTGTGTCACTGGTTTAATCTTGTGTGTGTCATTTATTTTATATTATTTTGCTAGTGATTATGGAGTATGGCACCTGTTATAACAATGGAAAATGTCAATAATATTTACTTTACTTTTAGGATAAAGATGGAAAACCGATATTGCCAAAGCCTGAAGAGAAACCTAAGGTTAGAAACCTGACAGTTTTGTAGGAGTGTGACTAGATACCCCGTTTTCTCCCCCTCTGTCATCACTTCTCTCTGTGCCGCTATGTAAGTCTCCTGGTCTGCTTGCCTGTTTACTTCCTTGCACAAAATCTGCTGATCTGAAGTGTCAAGTGAGTGTTGGTTTTATTGAAATTCACTGGCTCTGAATGTAGAGCTCACAGTAAGGAAAAGGTTTAGAGATGATGAAGGTAGGAGAAAATTACAGAAATAACTGCTGGCCCAAAGAAAAGCTGTCTGGGGAGTTAGTGTATTTGGAGAAGGCTGTTGGAGCTGCTGAACGGCAGAGAGGGGCGAGGCAGGAAAATATCTTTGTTCTCTACGGTTTCCTCCCATTAGTCATCAAATATAAAGGAACACGACTAGGAAGAAGGAAAAAGCTGCTGTGGACATTTTCCTAATCATGAAAGAACAACTTGGACTTTGCAAAAAGTATCCAGCGTGGCCTGGAGAGTGCAAGACAGAGAGAAAGGATTGAAAGAGAAAGTTACAAAGGGCACAGGAAGAAAGGAAAAATTTGGAAAAGCAAACAAACCATGCACTGAAGAAACTGGGGGCTTCACTTTGGAAATACTGTGAGTTGAGGAGCACTGCCACAATTGAGAAAGTACAGGAAACCTCCATTCTTCTGAAATGAGTGTGAAAGTCAGGACGCTGTACCTTTTTAGCAGAAATGTGAAGGAATTTGTACCATTCAAGTCTGAATTACAGAGGAATGCAAAGGTGGCGATGAAAAGACTTCTACGTCTGCAAAAATCTGCATGTCAGGGCTTAGACGTGAGAGGGAGCTGTGAGAGGGCTGCACAGAAGGGGCAGCTGCCGACATGTCACGGGGGAGAGAAGAGAGGAGCTATTGCTTTGCAGGAACCAGGCACCAGTGGTGGGAGACAAGCCCTCCTGCCTCACAGGGAGCACAAATAAGATGGCACGCACATGGGAAAAAATAGGAAAACTCCAGAAGTGGAATGTGGTGTGAGTTAAGGAAGGTTGGTTCATAGTTTGTCCAAAGTCCAGCACAAAACCAAAGCAGAAGATGAGCTCAGAACCATGAGGTCTTACACCAAAAGGATCAAATGGTTAGCAGAAGGGTAGGTGTTCCTGTCCTCATCCACCCCTGTCAGTCAGAGACACGGATATAACTCAGTAGCTGTTCTGTAAGGGAATCACACCAGTGTCGAAGTCATGTGTTGCAGAATTTTTCTGGCCATTTCTTCACTCTTTATAATTTAAAGAAGGCGATTTTGTGTAACACGTGTTCACCGGTATTCACAGTATCACAGATTGGTATGGGGTTGGAAGGGACCTCTGGAGATCATCCAGTCCAGGCGGGTTTTGAATGTCTCCGGAGACAGAGACTCCACCACCTCCCTGGGCAGACTCTTCCAGGGCTCTGCCACACTCACAGGAAAAAAGTTCCTCCTCATGTTGAGATGGAACTTTCTATGTTCAAGTTTGTGCCCATAACCTCTTATCCCATCACTGGGCACCACTGAAAAAAGACTGGCCCCATCCTCCTGACACCCTCCCTTTAAGTATTTATAGGCGTTGATCAGATCCTCCCTCAGCCTTCTCTTCTCCAGACTAAAGAGACCCAAGTCCCTCAGCCTTGCCTTGTAAGAGAGATGCTCCAGTCCCTCACCATCTTTGTGGCGCCTTGGAGTGTCTCTCTTAGGAGGAAAGGCTGAGGGACTTGGTTGGTATTATCAGTAACTTAGATCTGGGAAACCAAAACCAGCGAAACAAAGAAGTTATGTCAATGGCTGAAAAACCTTCAGTCACGCACAGTCCTTCCACAATTCCTGGTGAATGCAAAGGTCTTCTTCTTCCTTCATGATTCCAGTGAGGGCTTCTGTTACTTTGGGCGTCCATTCTGCAGACTCTTAGGCACGTGCAGCAGCATTACTTGTGTGAAAGAAGTTGTTATTGCCCAAATACTTTTTTGATTTAGTGGCTGAAAGAGGAATTCAGTCGTTATGAAAAGTGGGGCCTTCGGCAATAAGAGGTTTCATAAAGACATAGGGGCTCTGATCTACAAAGGAGGGAAAGTGGGAGAGAAAATAAGAGACTCTTCTTTAGAAATGTTGTTTTACATATTATGGATTTGACCAAATGAGCTTTAACCAATTAAGTTCCATGTGGTGATCACTAATAGCAAAGATTTAAACATTTAGGGGTAAACAGTAGTTTTTAGGATCCCAGGAGCATTAGTAATAGGTCACAGAAGTATGTAGGTCACATAGTACTAGATCACATTGTAGGGATTGTAATAGATCACCTAGTAGGGAAATAAAAGTGCAGATTTTTCACTTTTCCCTGAAACATGAGCAGTGAAAACCACTGGGTGTCAGCAGTCAGTGCCCAAGCTGTGAGAGGTTCCAGGTGACATTGCCTCTGAGGGAGCCCTCCTTCTGCTGGGAAAAAAGGAAAAAAGACTAAAATGGGAGAATCATAGTTGGATGGTGCTGCTTTCTACTACCTATATGTAATTTATGCTTGAAGTATTACAACAACATGATGCTGTTACATTAAATACTACCTAGTAAATATTAGCATTCTTTTTCTTTTCTTTCTAATTAAGAGGTTGCATTTTCCTTTCCAGTAGCCCTGTCAGCGGTATTGAACATAGTGTTCTCTACATTATATTGGCTTTTGATAACAAAGCAACTGACTCATTCTGAAAAGTGGTTTTCTTAATTTTAGTACTGTGAAATCCATCCTGTTTTGTTGCACGTGAATGTGAAAGGTTGTTTCGGTGTAGGCTACAAAAGTTTCTCTGCTTTCTGACTAGCTGAAATACAATTCTTGAAAAAATAAATTAAAAACAGGCAGTGAGTCACCCGTAGCAATTATGTCTTTGTATTTTGCAGCCTTTGAGTGAATCCGATCTTGTTGATGAATTTTCCAAGGACTTTGCCTGCCCAGCACAGCCTGCGGTACAGTCCAAACCATCGAAGCCCAGCAGCACATCCAAAGTATGTCTGTCTTTCCAGTTCATCCAAGATGCTGACACTGGTGGCTTTGCTAAGACTGGATAATGCTACTGTTCTTTCAAGAAATTTTTTTTCCTCTGTTTCTGTTCTCCCCCCTCCAACCCCGTTGCCTTCAGTGGAACATGCAGCATGGACACTGAGTCCTTAACTGAGGGCCTTCTACCTTTAAATTTAGACTTTTCTTGTTTTGTACTGTATTTGGAAAAAAAGGCCACCTAACAGGTTCGTTTGGGGTTTCTGAGCATCTTGGGTAAAATGTGGTGTAATTGTTCTGTTTCAGAAGCCTTCAGCTCCTGCACCCACGAAGCCCGCTGTGGATGAGGCGGTCCCGCGGGCAGCAGCTTGCACCCTGCAGTCTGCGGCTCCCTCAGCTGCCTCCTCGGTGAGTCGCCTCAGGTGGAGCTGAAGCAAAGCTCGGCGCTTCGTTTGGGCGGTGCTATGACCTGTTTTCCAGGTGCCTGCTGCAGTATGGCGTGTGCTTCCTCCACAGAGGCGAGCCACAAAGGCTGAGTGCTTCCCAAAAACAAAATCAAGTGAAGGACAAGCTGAATGGGGAAGGTCAGGGACCTGGAGGAAAGTCAAACTGACAGTTCTTGGTGTCTGCTCCAGCTCTGAGTGCTCTAAAAGGAGATCTGTTTGTGAATTTAACAGACACTGCAGGAAAAGACAAATTCTACAAAAAGTTATAACCGTCCTACTGAATATTTGGGAGGATTTGCATTAATGGCTGATGTTCTTGCATCTCTTCTCAGAATACACGTGGTTCTGCTAAAAAACAAACCAAGCAGCCCTCCTCTGGGACATTTTAGCAGTGACTAAGTCTTTGGGAAGGAGAAGCCAGTTGACAGAGCAACCTCCATCAAAATTTCCTTGTGCCCTGAGCGCAGCAGATTAAAGTGTGGGAAGACAATTAGGGAGAGAAGCATTACAGTTTTTTTAGTTTACTTCTCCATTTTTACCTTAAGTTGTGTGTGGCTGGTGTTGATAGTGCATGAGCAGGTTTCTTCAGCTGCAGCTGCACTCCAGAGTAAGAATTGTGGTTTTCTGTGTTTTTCAATACCCTTACAGGTGGGTCACGCGGCAGATGAAGCACTGGAAGCCTTGTCCAGTAGCCTGGGCAAGAGGGAGCCCGATCCAGAGGAAAAGAAGCCTGTGGTGGACAAAGTTAAGGTAGAGAAACAACCAGACCTCAAAAAATAGACTGCTGATGGAATTATCTTCAGTGTGCTGTATGTACTCGGGCTAGAAGCAATTTTGACATAGTAGTTCCACTTTTTTTAAAAACAAAATCTACTTGTGAAACCAGTTACGTTCTGCTTAGGAAGCACTGCTGGGATTTCAACACAGTAAGTGCCCTTTCCTAACCCTTTTGCCTGTGGCAGCCCAGTAGTTCCCTCAGCGCCCTCCGTGTCCGACTGCTGAGCCGGAGGTGAGTCAACACCCACATCAGAGGTGGCATCCAGTACCATCCTTCTCCAAAAGCAACCAAATTTGTGATGAGTTGTTCAAATTAGGAATGACACAGAAAATTTTGCTTTTTATCACTGATCTTATTTTAACAAGGAGCCTTAATTAAGTCACAGAAATGTGTGTATTCTATCTAAGGGAACACTGTTCACAGTCACAGTCCGAATGTCCCCATTGGCCACCCCAAACCCTGTACCAGATGGTGCTGACTGTTGACTGGGGCCAAAAATAGCACAGCCATCCAGCAGAGCTGGACAGGCTGGAGAGCTGGGCGGAGAGGAACCTGATGAAGTTCAACAGGGGCAAGTGTAGGTGCTGCACCTGGGGAGGAATAACCCCCTGCACCAGGACAGGTTGGGGGTGACCTGCTGGAGAGCAGCTCTGAGGAGAGAGACCTGGGAGTCCTGGGGGACAACAGGGTGCCCAGGAGGCAGCAATGGGCCCTTGTGGCCAAAAAGGCCAGTGGACTCCTGGGGGGCGTCAAGAAGAGTGTGGCCAGCAGGTGGAGGGAGGTCATCCTGCCCCTCTGCTCTGCCCTGGGGAAGCCCCATCTGGAGCACTGGGACCAGTTCTGGGCTCCCCAGTTCCAGGACAGGGAACTGCTGGAGAGAGTCCAGTGGAGGCTACAAAGATGATGAGGGTATGGAACATCTCTCTGCTGAGGAGAGGCTGAGGGACTTGTCTCTGTTTAGTCTGGAGAAGGCTGAGGGGGGATCTGACCAACACCTATAAATACTTAGAGGGTGGGTGTCCGGAGGATGGGGCCAGTCTTTTTTCAGTGGTGCCCAGGGACAGGACAAGAGGAAATGGGCACAAACTTGACCATGGGAAGTTCCATCTAAACATGTGGAGGAACTTCTTTGCTGTGAGGGTGTCAGAGCCCTGGCAGAGGCTGCCCAGAGAGGTGGTGGAGTCTCCTTCTCTGGAGATGTTCAAGCCCCCCTGGACAAGTTCCTGTGGGACCTGCTCTGGGTGGACCTGTTCTGGCAGGGGGTTGGACTGGGTGATCTCCAGAGGTCCCTGCCAGCCTGGGATTCTGTGACAGGTCTTCTGGTGGTGCTGGAGCTCTCATCAAACAAAACTTCACAAAGTTGTTCCCCCGTCCTCGGCGTGCAGCCCAGATGGCTGTTGGGTGGATTTCAAGCCTTATGAAAGCTTGCTCATATGCGTTTCTGTTGGGATGTAGTTATTTGGTTTCATTAATACTGTTTTTATTTTGCCTTTGTAGGAGAAAACCAAACAAGAAGAACGCAAAAAACTGGGTGAAGATGAAGAAACGATTCCTCCAGAGTACAGATTAACAGGGGCAAAAGTAATTTATTTAATGTGCTGTTTCAGGATTAATTTTCTTTCATTCCTCAGAATACATGGCTGGAACTGAAACTCCATTTCATTTTGAAATGTTGATGTTTAGTTCAGTCATTTTTATAGTATATAAAAATTCCAGTTATAGTATATAAAAGTTCAGTTCCTGAATATGGGAGATCTCTCACCAGATACCCACATGGGCACAGACGTGGTTTGGACACAAGTACCTACACATGAGTAATATGGGCTGAGATCAGTGCACTGGAGACTTTCATTAGCTTTTTGAATTTTAGAACTTAATAAATTGTGACTGGTCACAGCTGTTAAAAAAACCCCAGCATCTTAAGATGGTATTTTTACAACCATGGGCAGAGAACTCCTTTGACATAAAGGAGTTGCTCAGGTATGGCAGGACATGCACGACACCCCCCAGAGCTGCCGGTGTGAAAAGATACAGCCTCTCTGCATCCAGGGGCACTGTTACCCCTCTGGAACGTCTTGGGGTTGTATTTCTTAATTGTGCTGTTACCGTGGAAACCAAACCACAAAATAGGGAGGCTCAGAATCCCACATGCTGAGTCACTTCTCAGCACTCGGGTGTTTCAGAGATACAGGAGCTGGATTTTTTAGATGACTGGGTGGCAGCTGGAGGTGACCAGTTGGGTTGTTCTCACGTGTGAGAGTTGGTGCTGCTCAGTGGACGCTCTTGGGGCGCTTGTATCGCACCCACATTGAAGGACAGCTCGGTTTAATGCAAGAATAAAGACAGAAAACCTCTTTTCTTTTGTAGGATAAAGATGGAAAACCACTCTTACCAAAACCTGAAGGAAAGTCCCAGGTAAAAAAGTGAATATCCAGATAAATGTTCCATTCGTTAATTAATTGCTCAAATGTCAGTAAGGTTTCCCATTCTTCAGTTTAAAAATGCAGACAGACTGTGTTTCCTGCTCACTTTTTAATAGATGAAAAGGCTTACAAAAGCATCTTTTTTTTTTTTCTTTTTGATGGTAGCCTATGAGTGAAAATGAACTTCTGGAGGGTTTGACAGAAGGATTTTCCTGCTCCCCATCTGCACTATCGCCTACACCAACTGTAACAAAGGTGATTATATTTGATTTCTGAAAATCCGTTCTGTTTTCAAATTGTTTCAATAATCTTGATTTTGTTTCCCTTCAAGTTTATGTAAACTTTCTTAAATAAAATTAAAAATTAAAAATTCAAACTATTTTTTGCAATGTTAGTAACACAGCAGGACTTTAATAGTAAGAAAAACACTAAGTTAGTTGTCATATATTTTACCAACTGCTGTGTAAGTAATGCTTTACAGTTGAGAATTTTAAGTGTTACTGGGGAGATTCAGTCCTGAGTAACATGCCCTAACATGCTCTGGGCAATCCTGCTTCAGCAGGGGAGTTGGACTAGATGATCTCTGTGGTCCCTTCCAACTCTAAAACAATTCAGTGAAAACTTAGATGGGATTGGTGAAATCTCGGCTGCTCTGAAGTCACAGGGACCCCGTCTCCGAGTTGAGCTGTGC
>JAHREE010146842.1:0-10090 GCA_033628505.1 Tringa tobata | reverse complement strand
GCTGGGGGATGTCACCGTGTTCCGCCCTTGCCCCAGTAGCCCTGCAGCCCTGGCACACGCCTTGGGGCTTACGGCAATGTCACTGCCCGCTCCATGCCCCACGTCTTCTGTCCTGTGCTCGGCATCGGTGCTTCAAGCCAGCCAGCCAGGCCTTGGCCATGGCTTCCCAGCTGGGGTCCCATCCAGTCCCCTTTCTCCCCGAGTAAAATTCTTTGCTGTGAGGGTGGTGAGAGCCTGGCCCAGGTTGCCCAGAGAAGCTGTGGCTGCCCCATCCCTGGAGGGGTTCAAGGCCAGGCTGGAGGGGGCTTGGAGCAACCTGGTCTGGTGGGAGGTGTCCCTGCCCAGGGCAGGGGGTTTGGAACTTGATGGTCTTTAAGGTCCCTTCCAACTCAAACCACCCTATGATTAAAGCAGTGTGGGGTTAGATGGGTCTCAGGTTGCCTTCCCTTTCCCCCACCAGCCATCTCTGGGCTGGATCCTGCATCGTCACCATCCTGCTGTCTGATGCTGGTGGTCCTCCTGCAGGTGGGGCTGCTTAAAAACAGTGACAGATAACAAAACAGTCCAGTTACTGGGGCAGTCAGGGCTGGGGACAGCTGGTTTCTGCTGGTCACACTGGCAGCAGTGTCTGGCAGGTTGGGTTGGTCCGTTCCGTGCCTCGGTTTTCCCCTCCGTGACAAAGCTGCCTTGTTCAGGGGGTGTTCACTGGGGGGAGCACTCTACAACCCTTCTCCTGCAAAGCCCTGCTGGNAGGGAGAGGAGCCATAGGAGGAGGGGGAACTGAAAGGGGAGATTGAGATGAGATGTGGGGAAGACCTTCTTTGCTGTGAGGGTGGTGAGAGCCTGGCCCAGGTTGCCCAGAGATGCTGTGGCTGCCCCATCCCTGGAGGGGTTCAAGGCCAGGTTGGAGGGGGCTTGGAGCACCCTGGTGTCGTGGGAGGTGTCCCTGCCCAGGGCAGGGCGTTTGGAACTTGATGGTATTTAAGGTCCCTTCCAACTCAACCCATCCTATGATTAAAGCAGTGTGGGGTTAGATGGGTGTCAGGGTGCCTTCCCTTTCCCCCACCAGCCATCTCTCGGCTGCATCCTACATCGTCACCATCCTGCTGTCTGATGCTGGTGGTCCTCCTGCAGGTGGGGCTGCTTAAAAACAGTGACAGATAACAAAACACTCCAATTACTGGGGCAGTCGGGACTGGGGACAGCTGGTTTCTGCTGGTCACACTGGCAGCAGTGTCTGGCAGGTTGGGTTGGTCCGTGCCGTGCCTCGGTTTTCCCCTCCGTGACAAAGCTGCCTTGTGCACGGGGTGTTCACTGGGGGGAGCATTGTGGGCCTCCTCTCCGGTTCCCACTCGTCATTCCTGCTCCGTGTGTGTTACCAGTGGACACAGAAGTAGCTGAGGTTCATGTCTGCAAATGAGGCTTTGAAATGAAGGGAAAAAAACTAAAAAAACTTTCTCCTGTTTATTTTGCCTCCTGGGTGCCTCACGCTCAGCAAAGGCCCTGTGCTGGGCTGCTGGTGCCATGCCAAGTCGTTCTCTCATGGAGCTGGTGATGCCAGGGATCGTGTGCCAGCTCTACAACCCTTCTCCTGCAAAGCCCTGCTGGGGTGGCTCCCTGGGCATCACCAAAGTGTCCTGAGTTACCGCTGTGCTGCGAATAAAAAGGGGCTGGCGGGGAATCCTCTGCATTTCTGATGCTGTTTTGGCCAAGAAACTTGCTTTCTGGTTCCCAAGCCCACCCAGTGATGCCAGGACCTGCGCTCACTGCGGGGACCGGCTCTTGCTGTCTTACCTGGGCCAAGCACAGAGAAAAGCCTGTTGATGCAGAAGTTGTGCTTTACTTGGCCATGCCATTTCTCTCCTTTCCCTCTGGCCACAGCTGTGCATCACTCCCAGCCTCCTGCAGCTCCTCGGCCAGCATTTCACCATGGGCAAGACTTTGTTGTCCATCCAGCAAGTGCTGGAAAGAAAACTGGTGCAGAGCGAAGCCTCTTGCTTGAACGAGGGAGATGCCTGTCCCTGCATCCCTCCGCCACATTCCTGCTCGTGCAGCAGTGGGTTTGGCCCCCTTGTCTCAGGGGCTGCTTTAAAATCTCCATCAATTCCCCTCACCTTCACAGTGTGGAAAACAAGGAATTGTTTCCCAGGCAGAAAGAGGTTGTAAAAGTCCTCGAGGACAAGTCAGGATGTCCCCAGGTTTGGGGGAGGGAGGCTGCCTGGGGCTGGGGGCTGCAGGGAGGAGATGGGCCCTCCCATGCTCATACAGAACCACTCCTGGCACAGCATTGTCCTCACCCTCCCTGGGGGCGATTGTCCCCTGAAGTCCCTGATGTGCCATCAGCTGAAGCAGGTGATGGAGCAGCTGGAGAGCAGAGGGACTGTGTGTGTGGGAAGGGGGGCCAGGTCTGGCTCAAAGAGACGGAGGAACACCCAGAGGGTTTGTCCAAGGCTGAAGTAGGCCCTCAGTCCTGCAGGATGCTAAATTCAAATTTCTTCCATGACTTTTTCTCCCCTTATTTGTCCCATGGCCACCTAGGCCTTTATCCAAGAGGGCAGCAGAGATCCTGCCTTCAGAGCCAGCTTGGGCACAGACAAAATTATATCTGTGATTAAGCTGTGCTGGGAGGTGAGCAGCCTGTTAGGGAGCACCACTCATCCCAGGCCATTTTGCGCTTGTGAACAAGGAGTAATTAATGACTTTGCAGCCTCATGAAGCCAGAGGGTGGATGAGAAGGTTGATTTAAGGCATAACAGCCTTGGTCTGACCATGTGGGAAGCAGTGCACTGGCCATCAGCCTTGGAAATGCCAGAGGAAGGGGGAAGCAGAGACAAATCCATTCCTTGCAACGCGATTTTGCTGCCAAATTTCAGGGTAGCTGAAGAAAAAAGTGCTGAAGGGATGATGGACGGGGCTCTGAGCAACTTGGTCTAGTGGGAGGCTTCCCTGCCCAGGGCAGGGGGGTGGAATGAGATGATCCTTAAGGTCCCTTCCAGCCCAAACCATTCTATGATTCTATGATGTATTACCCCATCCTGGGGAGTAAAACAAGGAAAGGGGATGGGGCTGCAGAGAGGGGCAGTGGTGACCCAGGGCTGTGGCTCTGGCAGGGGGAAAGGCCATCTGTTCCCAGGAACCAGCTCTGGATGTGTCAGGGTGTCTCTGGCTGTGGTGGGGTGTTGGTTCAGAAGGAATTTGAATCACCCACCAAAGCTGCCTCTGGTCTCAGGAACTTCCACACCTCCTTCCCAGCACCCCAGATCCCTCCTGCGGGCAGAGGTCCTGACCCAAAACCTCCCCTGAAATCTCTCTGGATGAGAGGAAAATGCAGGCTCTGTAACATCTCTGTGAGCTTTTTCTCTCTGTTTGTGGTGAGGTGGGGGGTTCAGCATCTTCTGGGGGTGCCAGGGCAGCCCTTAGGGGACATTAAACCAGCCTTGTCATTAGCACCCAGCCAGTGACCCCCTGGGCAAAACCTTGTAATCCCCCCATGGTCCTTGTGTCTAAGGGCAACATCAGGAAACATCTGGAGCAGCCCCTGCAGCTGGGGCCCTCCAGTCCATCCCTCTCCCATCTGAACCCATACAGCGGCAGAGGGAGCTCTTATGCTTTTATTTTTTTAATTATTTATTTGTTTGATTTTTTTTCAAATGGAGCAAAGGAAGTTTTCTGGAAGGGCTGGTTGGAAACGCCTCCGAGGATCAATCCTGTGATGCGAGAAGCGCCAGGAGCAACCTGCCAGCCCGGCGCGTCCACTGCAAGCGTGGGACCGTGCTGGGAAGAGTGTCACCTCCTTGGGCGTCACCCTTGGCCACGGCCATCCGTCCTCCCGCCCCTCGCAGAGGGGTGACAAAGAGGAAAACAATAACTGAAACCACCTCTCCTTCCGTTGGTGCTCCCTCTGAGCCTGCTGGGGCCGAGCGGGGATATAACAGGAGCATGATTTCACCACCCTGATGTTACAGGGAGGGGGGTTGGGGGGTGAGCAACCACTTGAGTTGGAAAAAGTAAGTAAAAAAGCAAATTTATTCCCAGCTGGGTGGGTGTGTGGGACCGGCCAGCTGTCTCCTCAAACAGACCTCAGGACCTTCCCAGTTTTGGGGAGTAAGCTCTGATTTAAGTATCCTAGGATGTGAACCAGCCCTATGCCCAGTGTATTAGGGGCATGTCACACCCCCATGGGTCCACCATTCCTCCTGGTCCATGGGCTGGGTGTTCCACAGAGCAGCACAGCGGTTTGGGGCATAGGGATGGACATTTTACCAGGGGCTTTAGTGGGAGCTGCCAGGTTTAATTGTTGGACACTACTCTAAAAATCACATCTACAGCTTACAGGCTCAACCACGTGTCATCGATGCTTTGAAGGAACAGATAAATGCTTTCCCTGCCATTCAAATGATGACATTTTGGGATGACGGGACACAGGAGACAGGACAACCTGGCACCAGTGGCTTCCAGGTCACAACCCCTGGACCAGGAAGGGGCAGCAGCATTGCATGGAGCACTTAAACTGGTCCAGTACAAAGCAAACCAGATCAACCCCCGTCATATTTTCTGGTGGCTTCAGCTTCACTTTGCATGGCCAGGGATGGGGAAGGTGATCCCATGATCTGTGAGGGGTAGTGAGAAGCCAAGGGCAGCACCTCCCATCCCTATGCCATCCCCCAACCGCAGTGATGCAGTGGGATGCAACACTGCTCCCTGGCACCTCCTTCCCAGCTTGATGGCTTTCCTCAGCTGACAACTGCTTTTGTGGTGCTTTTTCTCAGCACAGCCCCGAGCCCAGGTCTCCGGAGCCCTTGGGAAGGTCCTTGGTAAGGACCTGGCTCCCTCAGGTCCTTCCCAAGCCCCCCCTGCCTCTGCACAGCACTGAGTCTGGCTGGTTTTGGTGGTGGGTGAGGAATAGCTGTCACCTGCTCAGTGACATTTCAGGGCAAAAACACCCCTTGTGCAGTCTGTGTATCCCCCTGCCATGGCTGGTTCCTACGCACAATCTCCCAAATCCATCATGACCTGGTTTTTGCAGTCGCTCCTCATCCCTCTTGCTCCAGGCGAACGGTTCAACCCCTCAACTCGGGTGGTCTCACCAAGACATGTCAAGTACAAACATCCTCCATGTAATTTTTGGCAACGGCAAAGTTTCTGGCTTCAGATCTATCAACAGGACTCGTCGTTACATTTAGCTGCTTTCCCCGACCCCCACTCCCGCAGGACCTTGAAGTGCTCCTACAGGATTTTAGGATATCCACAGAACAACCGACTTGTTATTCGAGCCTCAGATTTCATTTTTATGAGGCAGGACTGCAGTTTTCGTGGCCTGGCTGACACCCCCACCCATGCAGAGTCCCATCTCATCCTCAACCTCTCTGAGCGTGACAAACACCATGATCCACAAGTGTCTCATGGCTACTTCTTGGGTCTCTCTCTCCATCAATGTGTGTGTGTAACGCAGGTGTTGGGCTTGATAGGGTTTGGGGTTCATATTTTTCTTTAAAAGTAGCAAGAAATGATTTCCTCTTCCCTGTCACCTGTTGCCATCAGCGCACGTGGTGGCTGTGGACACCAGCACTGATGGAAACCGCAGAACCTTGCCCTCCTTCCACCACTGCAGCCACTGGGGTTGAACCCTCCCTTGTTATCTGAATTCTTGGTCTTCAGCCCCAAGTTTGAGGTCCTATTTTTTTAGCAGGCATGACACTACGTTAGCCACAGAGGACTTTGCAAGCTTTCCATCCAATTTGTGTCAGCACCACTGGCAGGTTGCTGGGTCAGGGAATGGAGCCACCCAGGAGACACGATGGGTGTCTCCCCCAAAATGCATCAGGCGTGCTCTCCTCCCAGCTTGATTCCCCCTTGGAAGGGAATACTCCAGTGGCCAGTCATCCTGCTTTTTACCCTCAATTGAGTGAGACCCTTTCATACAGGAAAGTCAGAGCCCCGTACCAGAGCCAAACACAGCATGTTACTGAGCCCTTGAAACTAAAAGCACCTCGAGCATAAAACTCACCTGGCTGAACCATAAATCAAGCCTCTGCTTTCAGGCAAACCCCGCCTGCACCCCAACGAATCACCTCCTCCTCATTTTATCATTTTGGGTTAAGGACATCTTAAAATGAACGTACTCAAGTCAAAAAGCCCATTAAAAATGAGCCTCCACATGACTAAGGGAGGATTTTTACATCCGCATCCAAGTTTGCAAGCAAATATGGGCATTTGCAGGAAGAGCAGTCATCCTCCAAATATTTCTGCAAATATAAAAAAGCTCCGGCAGGGAATGACGAATGGGAACAGGCAGGACCGGGGCTGAGCCGTGGGCAAGGAGCCTGCTCAGAGCTTGGCTGTAGCTGCCTGGCTCCACCTTGACCTATGCAAATCCAGGTGGGCGAAGGCAGGTTTCTTTGGAAATTAACATTTCCCTGCTTTCCGATGGCTCCTTGCCAAGCAGAGACCTCGGAGAGGAAAGCGCGCAGCCACCGGGCAGGGCTTTGGCTGCAAGGGCTTGTGATGGGCTGGGGAAGGTGACAGTCAGTGGGATTGCAAATAGAGGGTATCCTCTGCCTCTAAAACACCACGTTTGCCTTTTTTCCCTGCTGAGAAAGGCCTTATAAAATACTGGCCGTGCCCAGGGCACTTTGGCAGCAGCGAGCAGGAAAAAATCAATTTTCTTCTGTGCTTTTTCTGCAGGAAGGTGTTCAGGGGCTGGGATGTGGGGGGCTGTGGGGCTTGGGGACAGGGGAGTTGGCAGCCACAGGGCAGGCAGGAGCAGAAGCATCCAACCACGTTCCTCTGTGAGAGCAAGAGAGAGATATTTCGTGCCAAATCCATGCAACTCGCCTGTGGGTAACCTGGGGGTGCAAAGCCCTTGGTGTATCGGTGCACGGGAGGGACAGGCACTGCCCTGGTTTGGGTGACACAGGACTAATTTCTCTTCTAATGCTTGGGAAAAATGCACTTTTAGAAGCCCCTAGTGTCTGAAATTGTGAAAATATTTGCTTTACAGCTAGCTCTGGGGTGTGGGTTTCAAGGTCTCAGGTGCAGGCATGAGGAGGAGCAAGACCCGGGCACTTTACCCAAGCTGCCAACAGGATTATTTCATATCATGAACATCATATTCAATATAAACTAGAAATTTTGCTGAGGAGTTCTCTCTCTCCCTTGATGGCTGCCACTCTGAGAACTCTGTGCCAGAGCCCTGAGCCCTTCGCTTCCTCACAAATCCACAGCGCTCACAGGGTCCCACACTGGCTGTCCCTGCGGAGAGAGCACGGCTTCTGCTGGGGAATGGGCTGGGGATAATCCTTGTGTATTTTATATCAGGATCAATATTGAGTCTTTAGTGTTATTAATGTTAGTTATCTAGTCTTATTCTATTAAATCTGTTTATATTTCAGCCCTCGGGTTTCCTTGTTTTATCCGATGCCTGGATGGGCAGGGGTCATCAGGTGGGAGAATAATTGTCTAAGCAACAATAAATTCTTGTGGGTTCCTCAAACCATGACAAGCACCCAGTCCAGGTGGAGGTTTGCTGGCTCAGAAGCTTTGTGGAAAGAGTTTGGGTAAGCCCACTGGTGGCCGAGGGTGACTTGTTGGTGTCCCATGGGTGCCCTGTGCCAAACTGGGACGTGCCAAACTGGGATGCAGTGACTGGCTGTCCCCCTTTCTCCCCATGCTCCCTGCCCTCCCTGCACCTGTTCCCACCTGCCCAGAGCTCGCTCCGAAGATCATTGCTGCCCAGGAAAGAGGGGTTGGGAATAGGTCCATGGCTCTGTCTTGGCTGCTGCAGTTTGGAAGGTGGAGTTCACATCACGTGGGGACATGTGCCCATTTGGGTCTTGGAAAAGGGCACCCCACAGAGCAGGGCTCTGGTGCTACTGGTCCCTCCCCCGAGCCATAGCTTCCCAGTGGCAGACAGACCTTTGCAGCACTTGATAAAAACCACTTTATTCATCTCCTCCTGGCTTTTGTGGCAATTGTAATCCCTGGCACCCTCAGGCATGCAAGGACACAACAGCCCTGCACACAGCAGGTCAGGGGACCACCAGGAAGATGGCCAGGAGATGGGACAAGAGGAAACATTTTCAAGTTGCCCGGGGGAGGTTTAGGATGGCTATTAGGAAAAATTTTTACAGTGAAAGGGTTATTAAAAATTGGAAGAGGCTGCCCAGGGCAGTGGTGGAGTCACCATCCCTGGAGGCATTTAAAAGCTGGGCAGACGTGGTGCTGAGGAACATGGGTTAGTTTGGGCAGTGTTAGGTTGATGGTTGGACTCGATGGTCTGAAAGGTCCCTTTCAACCTGGACAATTCTATGATTCTATGGCACAGGCGTCCCGCCGCCCAGACGCCTGGTGTTGGACACACAGGGATGGATGCTCAGAGGCACAGCCGGGCACTAACAACCATCACAGCCCAGATCCCTGCCAGGGTACAGGGTGTGCACTCCTCACCTAACACATCCTCCCTTGTGTCGGGGTGTGCTCACACGTGTGAACACACACACACATGTGCACGCACACAAACACACGTGTGTTCTCCACAGTTATTTTTTCCCTAGGCTGTGGCTGCTGTGAATTTTTGAGCCCAAGGCAAGGGCTTTCTGAGCCCAACCCCGAGGCTGTCGGCGGGTCCTCGGGGAGGTCGAGCAGCTCCAGCTGCAGGGGATGAGCTCAGCACCAGCCCAGCCCACTGAGCCTCCACCTTCTGCCAGCCCTGGAAGCTGGGACAGAGGTGGCTGCTGTTCTCATCAAGAAGTTTTTCAGCTCCAAATGACCTTCCAAGCGAGAAGGGTTTCGTGGCCATACCTGGTGCAGCTCTCATGGATTTTTGAACTTCGGTGACTGTTTAACTTTGTCTCAGTGATACCAAAAGGTGTGGAGGCACCTGATTCTTATAAACCCCAGCTGGGGTGGACACAGCCCACCTCTGCCCCCCCAGCATCCTCCTCCCAGACTGCCTAGGAGCACCCTCAGACCCAGATGTGAGCTCCACGACTTGGGTCTCTCCTAGTCTAAATATGTCTTTGAAGGAAATTCCAGCTCAGACCCCTCCTGGCAAAGCTCTCGGGCTCTGCTCTTGTGGTTTGAGCACGCAGGACCTCTGACTTTACAGCTGCAAATATCTTGGAGTTATACAAGAGGAAGCAGCAGAGCTCATGTGCATGGGAATTATCCCATGTCCTAAAACTTTGCCGAGCCTGGAAGCCATCTGTGTGACCCTTCCCGGGGTCGGAGGGGAGACATTCCGTTTTTCCTGTGTCATTCGGAATAAAAAGCAAAATATTGGCTGCTGCTCGCAGCCCTGCGAGACGCTGAGTACGTGTGTCGGGACGCGGTGAGCTATTTTCTTTAAACACGATTTAGCAACACGAAAGCATGTCCAGCACCCGGCCACTGGCAAACACACGGCCGGGGGACATGTCACGGTCCTTCAAGGAAAGGGCAAAAGCAAATGAGCACAACGGAAGGGGTGAAACCTTGCAAGTCTGTAGGACACAGCAGCTTCCAGGGGAAATAGTAATGACCTCAGTGTCCGGAGAGAAATTGAAATGCAGGACATGGAAACAAAACTCCAGAAGTGCTGGCTGGACACTTAACTGCAGTAGGAGGTGCAATTTTTTGCAGTTCATGATGTCTACTCGCTGGGAGCTGAACAGTATCAGCCATTAGCGACTCGAGTGGCTGGTTTAAATTGGCTGATTTAAAATTTAATCATTTAAGTTGAAACAACCTGTTGCATGTGAAGTCAAGCCCACCTAATTTTGACCTTATGGACCGCCCATGGGCATCCATCAAGACACCCACCCACGGGGAAGATCCAAGGAGTCCCAGCACCCCAGGAAGAGCCGGGTTTGAGATGTCCAACTTGGGGCAAGACAAACTGCCTCCCAGAGAACCTGTTTCTCATAGAATAGAATAGAATAGAATAGAATAGAATAGAATAGAATAGAATAGAATAGAATAGAATAGAATAGCTTGAGATTGAGCTGTTCATCTCCTCCCTGCCCCTCTCCTTCCCACCAACACAAGCTCATCCCAAGTATGTGCCAATAAACCAGGGCACATCCCGACTTTCCAAGAAAGGTGCTGCCTCTGC
>JAHREE010146828.1:0-12322 GCA_033628505.1 Tringa tobata | reverse complement strand
GGGGGTGTGCCTGCGGGAGGGCGTACGCGTTGCCGCGGCAACAGGCGATTGGCGGCGCCAGGGACCAATCACGGCAGCCCGGTCATTCACCTGCGGCGGCGGGGGCGGGGCGCACCTGAGGCGAGGCCCCGGTGCCCGCCGGGCCCGCCATGTTGGAGCCGAGCCCCTTCCTCCTGCCGTAGCTTCTTCAGGGCTGGTGCCGCCCCGCATGGTCGGTCCGGCGGCGGCAGGCCCCTGGCCAGGCTCCCCTGGGTCACGGCTCGCCGAGCTCCCCACACGCAGAGTGGGTGGAGGTTGGCCAGGGCGACGGAGCCGGTGCTCGGCCGCCGAGCAGGGCAGCCAAAACCCTACGGAGAAAACGGTGGTGTTTTTCCGAGAAAAAACTGGATTGGGTGTCTCCTTAGCAGAGCCCGAAGTGGCCTGCTTTGAGATAGCACCCACATCCCACGGCTTTCACTGGAATTCAGCCAGTGCTGTAGAGGGTTTACTTCGCATAAACTCTTTTGCTCTTCTTTTTTATGAGTTCACTGGGTTAAATTTTTAATATGGTGTGTTGTGTGCTAAGAGGATATGTGATAAGAGGGTAAACGGAAGAGATGAGTTCTAGTCCAGAGAGGCGCTTTACTTTTTTGTGAGTCAAAGCCCCTGTTTGTGAGTGTATAATGATAATAATACTTCATAAGCCCCACTGAAAATTGCACCCAGATATGTGTTAATTAGAAATAATGTGTATAAATCCCAGCACTGCCTTCGTACGTGTGTGTGGTAAGAGGCTGCTCCAGCACTGGGGACGCCAATGGNACTGCCTTCGTACGTGTGTGTGGTAAGAGGCTGCTCCAGCACTGGGGACGCCAATGGAGCGTCCCGTTCCCCAATGGAGCAACAAACTTCCTCTAACCCAAGGGCGGCCGATGGTTTCTGTGGAATGGGGCTGTTGATACGGATAGGCACGCAGTTTATTGTAACCCTGGTGCAGCTGCAAGGATTTCCTTCTTGGCCCTGTACGACCAATTTGAGACACTCATAAAATCATAAACATTTGCTGTGCGTATATACACCAAGATGTATGTCATGTGTCAGTATTAATACTGAGGTTTTTTTCACTCTGAACAATGAGAAGGTAACGAAGGGGACAGTACTCGTCCTTTTGATATATTCCAGATCCAACAATTAACACATTTTATTGTGTTGTCTACTTAATCTGTTTTTATAGATGAGCTGTTGCAGAGTTGTTTGAAATGATTTACTTAAAGGCTTTAAAACTGACCTTTATATTTTAAATCCCCCGTGTTCCGTAATTGTTGTTTTTCTTCCTTAGGGCATATTTCATTTTTGAATAAACATGTTGTAAGTGCTGCTAAGACTGCTCTAATGATCCTATTATAAACTATTGTTTGTTTCTTTAGTGCTCCTAATGTTCTCAGCCCTGTGCACAGATGCTTAATTATCAACACTCTGATTTAATGTAGCAAAACCGGACTAATTTTAATCAATATACATGCATGCATGTAAATAAATAAAAAAGGGAATGTGCATTTTGTTGTAATCAGTCATTTAAAAAAATCAGTTTTCTCACAGATGGCGCGTTGAGAAGCCTGAGCCAACTGTTTCTGCAGCGTGCACGCCTGAATTGACTACATTGTTCCTGCAGAGTTGAGAGAGTCTCTCCTTCCTCTTGGTCTGTCCCTGTGTGAAAGAGAAATTCACAGGACTAGAGTGAGTCAGAAGAGAAATCAGGAGCCTCATGCCGGAGTTAGGACATCCATTCAGAAACACCTAGACTCCATTCTCAATTCAAATGGTTTGTGAGGTCAGTGTTCCAACCAAGATCTTGCAGTTGGACGCTTTGCCTTCACTAGTATCACTGGCAGCTCTCATGTCAGGCTCAGATCTTCAGGGCTATTTTCATGGGATGAAAGAAATCTTAATTAAGTGTGCGTATCTTTGTCAGCCAGGCTC
This sequence comes from Tringa tobata, assembly GCA_033628505.1. Lineage (NCBI taxonomy): Eukaryota > Metazoa > Chordata > Aves > Charadriiformes > Scolopacidae > Tringa > Tringa tobata. The sequence continues at coordinate 10,363 of JAHREE010146828.1, read as the reverse complement.
AGAATAAAAATTGATGTGATTCCCTTGATGTGATTCCCTTGAGCTCCACTGAGTGTTATACCCTGCAGACAATAAAAGACACTGGGAAGAATAATGTGAATGTCATTTAACATTACAAAGCAGCTTTCCACAGCAGGATAGACTGATGTGAAACTATTGAGTGGGCATAAAAATCCTTCTCCACTTTCTCTTCCCTACAAAAAAAAAAAAAAAAGATTAAAAGAGTATTTTGAGAATGATTGCATTGTTTCCTGTACTTGAGGGAAGAGAGAAGAGGTTAATGATTTTAGTCCTACCCCCTGTGAAAGATTCCAGTTCTTCCATACCACACACAGCCCCGGTGACCTCAGGCAAGATACTTCTTTCCCTCTGAGCCTTAATTCTCTCCTTTTTGCTAGTTCAGAGAGGATTTGTGAGGCTAACCAGATGAAAAATTCTGAAGGGCTCAGCTTACAGTCATGACAGCCAGAGCAAAATCTCAGAGAGAACTGATGATAAACTTTTCTTCCCAAATTGCAAAAAGACCTTGACATTGCGGGAACAAATCTTCCACTGTCACAACAGTAAGAGCAGAAAGTCCTACACTTATCTGCAAGCCAGAAGCAGCTGCAGAAGAATGATTCAAATTCCTTTGCCAGCAGGATGCTTAACTCCTTCCCTCTCAGCAGGTAGGGAGGGAGGGAGTTATGATGCCACAGCGTTCCTCGTTAGCCAAATTAGTTAGGTCTTTCAAAATCCTGTCTTGAGCAGGCATGGCAATGTTTTACCAAACACACATTATTAGTTTTGAATAATCACATTTGAAAATAATTTGAAAACGCGTGTGACAGCAGAACAGCTAGGATCATACAAACGAGAGGCCAGGTTGCATCAGCTTCTTCAGAAAATTAGGTTCAACACCTTCAAGATGTCAAAACAATATAGCACTAGGGCTGTTTTATGCTGATTTTTGTAATTCCACTGTCTCTCCCTTTTGTGCCATTCTTCAGCCTATCCTTGGCTAAAAGATGTTGGTTTAGACTTAGGCTTAGTCATGACTTTTCAGCACACACAGAACAATTGCCAGGTTGCTCATGAAAGACGAGGTGCTGTTCTGCTTCAGCATTCGCTCTGAGTGTGTGTGTGTGTGTGTGTGTGTGTGAGGAGGAAACAACACACCGTGAGCTGATAATCGTACGTAACCTACACGGGCGGAGTTCATATCACTTCGTAATGAAAATATTGTCCTTTTGGGCTTGGGGAAACTGAGGCACCGTGAGATGAACTGATTTCATGACACCACAACAGCTAGTGAAAGCCATAGGGACGTCAAGCAAGTCTTCTATCCAGTGGCCTCTTTGCCAGGGCAATAAAAGGTGCAGCACGGGACAGGTTGGAGCTCGTCCATCCCAAACGGAAGGCTCTTGGCTATGAGGGCAGTAACAAGTTACTTCTATAATTTTATTCAATAGCTTTACTCTACGTGTGTGTCTGCTACTCTACATGATGAAAAAAAAAAAAAAAAGAGGAAAGGTGGCTTTGCTTCTCAGGTTTGGTTATTTTCCACATTGAAAACCATTTTAAAATAAAAAAAAGCAAGGTTTTACAACATCCCAGAGAAACGGATGTCTTTACATAGATGCAGCAGTAAGTAATACCAGATCCCCTCAACAGAATTCAGAAAAATCAATAGAACTGGCGCAGAAGATGTGAAAAATATCTGGGCTGAGAGCACGGACTGGCTTTTTGCTTCCTTAAAAAAGATAAGAATGTACTGGAGTAAAAGCAAAGCATTAGCATATCAATGAGGGGGGAAAAAAAACTCAAATAAATTAGTCAGGAGGGAAACTTTCCTGTTGGTGACTCACAATCACAGTGAAATCCTAGATATCCTGAAGTCAGCATTAATAAATTTTAGCAGCCTTTTTCTCCAAGATGGGTTCTGCTAGAAGAAAACAAGCTAATCCAGAGATTCAGTGGTTTCTTGGAAAAGAGATAAGAAAGTAATAAAAATGTATCACGATGAGTTTTGTGGTTATTGGATTTTACTTTTGTTTATTGAATTAATCTACATCATTTAAGGATTTCTAATGTAACATTCCAAGCTTCTGTACTTTTTGTTCTAGCTGATTGCTCTTAACAATATGAATTATCTTTTACCAGCAAGGGTCAATTTAACTCAGTTCCAAACCTTTTAACTCGTAACAGATGGATCAGAAAGCCAGGGTTAGAAAAGCAGCTAAAATATGACAGCATGACGTAAAACTTACATTAGCACAAAACTGTGTTTCTGGGTTGCTCGCTGTACGCTCAGGTTTTCTGAATATCGAGGGCTGAATAAAACCTCTGATATTCATTTACAGAATCAAAATCTGCTAAACTGAAAGAGCCGTGGTTCATTTCTATCAGCCTTAAAAATAAAGCTATAAAAATGGCTAACAGTGGACGGCATTTTCCTCCATCTAACGTGGCAAGTTCAGGCATCCCGGTGCTTTCACATGACCAAAAGTGAGTGCTGGAAATGGGAAATGTCCTGTGCTTACTGGCAGATTCCCCTTCCCAGTCCTTGGCCTGGACCTGCCGCTCCGTGAATCTTGGCAGGGTGAACGGGAGGAGCCCGAGGACCTGAAGGTTCCCTGCTCTGGGAAGCAGGAAGAGTTGCCTCCTGGTGATTGCCATTTCTTTACGCGTTGGCTCTTTGAATGGGTTTGCAGCTTGGGAAAGGTTTTGGCTGGTGCTGCCAAAAGGGCTTGATTAAGTCATTTATCGTGTGTCTCTCTAACTTACCACACTCAGAACCACCACCAAAGGAAAATATGGATACAGAACTCAAAGTTTGAGGTGAACTCTAGTTTACCGAGTTTCTACTAATCTCTGGATGGGATGGTACAAGGGTCAGTTACTGTTGCAGGGGCTTTTTCTGGAGGTGTCACAAGGAGTTTGTTTCTGAGACCAATGCATTACTTTCAGTAATCACTTTTTTTTTCCCCAGTAATTATTTTCATCCTTTCGGTACAGGAGGACACTTCCCTTGCAGACAAGAAGATCTGCAGAGCTGAATGTCAGGGATGGCATGTACCAGAAAGTTCAATTTGCTTTGAAAAGACCCCTGGGCCTGATTCAGTGTGCTCACAGAAGAAGGAACAAGATTTCCTGCACCTGATCTTCGTAGCCCATGACTGCAAACCCCTCTCTCCTCACAAGGAGCCAGCTACCCTCAGAGCAGTCCCAGTTTTATGGAGCAGGACCGTGTTGTTAGCATAGTAATTACTTTCTGCCAAGCAATTAAACATGTCTACCTGGTACTGGGCTCATGCAGGTCTGTCAGCTGTGCCACTGATCTGCAGATTGGGTGGGACCTCGATAATTATAGACGATTACAATGATCAGTTACAGATAATTATGGAACAACAGGCCACATTCCTCTCTGCAGTTGCCCCACTTAACCCTGACGGTGTTACGCCACGGTTTGAGTGTGAAGCAAAGCTTCAGCCTCTGCGTCTGCATCCTGCAGTCTGTCTGGGAGGAAACACAGCTTTGCAGGTCAGGAGTTCATCAATTACGGCATCAACCACAGCTTAATGCCTGAGACACTCAGGGACCCATCCCTTAGGGATGTGGCCCTATTATTAGGGATATAGCCAATCTTCCACCTTCAAAAGGCTTCCCGCAAGAAAGAGTGTCATAACAAAAACAGAGCAGACCGAGTTTAAGAGAAAGTTGAAACTTAAAGCGGTGTATTTCGCCATTTGCAGCTGCTGCTGTAACAGTTAATTGCTTGCTCCGAACCAGATCATAGGTGTTTTCCCAGCCACATTTCATCCCACCTCCCACACCACGGCTGCACCAGAGGCTTGATTTCCAGCCACTGGGCCATCTGTGGACACAGGGAGGGCTTTTGGCTGTTCCCGAGACATGTGCCACTCAAGCAACTAATAAATGGCTTAAGGAAAAGGCAGGAGTAGCCAGCTGGATCTGGCCCATGAGGTGGCAATTAGACTGTACCGGGTTGATGAATGACCAAAGAGAGGCTACTCCAGATTTACCCTTCTAAGGGATTATAGAGAGAATAAAAGCAGCTACAGCACAAACAATGCTACAGCCTGTTGGAGGGATGTTGAATCTCCTGTCTGAGCACTTAACACTACTCTCCAGCTAGCAAAGATCAGAGACTAGGAGAAGGAGCACATCAAGCACATTTGTTTAACGCTCCCAGTGCCAGAAGCAGGACAGCAGGATGATGATTTGCGCAGAACAGTTAATTCTCACAGAAGAGAAGGGGAGACGTCTTAAAAGCATGGAACGCAGGGAGCAGGCTGAACATGCAGTGATGAAAGGAAGGGGAATTTCATAAGGGGCTCAAAGGTCTGCTTTTCAAAGGTGCTGCCCATCTGCAAAGACCAGTTGTGAAGCTGGGCGATGTTTTTTTCAGCCTCTGAGGACTAGGAAGTGAAAGAATGGAAGTTAAGAGCAGCTGCTGACTGCTTTGTGTTTTGATTTGGTTGTTTTTTTATTTAAACTCGGTCCATTCAGTGAGGAACCAGACCCTCAGCACACCTTCCCCTCCCTGGCAGCCCATGCAGCAGCAGCAGCACTGGGGGGTGTCCCAGCCGTATCAACTAAAAGGTACCCAACACCCAGCAGGGCGAGGGAGGTGATTCTCCCCCTCTGCTCTGCTCTGGTGAGACCCCACCTCCAGTACCGTGTCCAGCTCTGGAGCCCCCAACATAAGGATATAGACCTGTTGGAGCTGGTCCAGAGGAGGGCCATGAAAGTGATGAGAGGGCTGGAGCACCTCGCCTGTGAGAACAGGCTGAGAGAGTTGGGGTTGTTCAGCCTGGAGAAGAGAAGGCTCTGGGGAGACCTTATAGCGCAGCCTTTTGGTACCTAAAGGGGGCCTACAAGAAAGCTGGAGAGGGGCTTTTTACAAGGGCACGTAGTGATAGGACAAGGGGTAATGGCTTCAAACTGGAAGAGGAGAGATTTAGGTTAGGTATCAGGAAGAAATTTTTCACTGTGAGGGTGGTGAGGCATTGGAACAGGTTGCCCAGAGAAGTTGTGGATCCCCCATCCCTGGAGGTGTTCAAGGCCAGGCTGGATTGGACTTTGAGCAACCTGGATGTGGTGGGAGGTGTCCCTGCCCATGGCAGGGGGCTTGGAACTCAACGATCTTTAAGGTCCCTTCCAACCCAAACCATTCTATGATTCTGTACCTGTCCTAACTACTTGCAGCATGGTACCGATACAGCAGAGTCACACAAATGGTACACTGCCACCAAATTTGCCCTGAGGAGAGCTCTGCAGTTATTTAGGAAAGCCTACGATCAATAGTATTTATATGTAGGAGTGTATTTTCTTTGCCTACATTAGAATGTGGTATTAAATAAGGTGCTGCTATAAATTCCCGAGCCCATCTGTATTACAGTGCTGACTTCCCACCTGTGAAACAGTGGAGCCAGAAGAAAAATACAGCTCTCCTGAAACCGCTGATGTCGGTAAGAGTGATACTGATGAATTTGACAGAAAAACTGGGTAATATCATTTGCTGCTGCTTGTCATCAGCACTGCAGTCAACTTGTCAGTGTTACAGGTCTTGATTGTTCTTTTATTCCAACAGCAGAAGGATGTCATGAGGGTTTCCTAAACATAAAAAGGTTCAGATGAAGGAAATCTCTTAAAAAATATTTACAGTTCACTGAAAAAAGCTTGAAAGTGAAATTAATTTAGCCAAAACCATGTCCTCTTACTCACACACATACAAACTAATTAAATAAAACTGCTCATGAATGCTGGGCTTTGGGCAAAAGTTTTTATTTTTTATTATAAAAACAATGGTAATTTGAAATACTGTAACACATTGAAATAAAACATAATTACACAGACATCAAAAAGTTTGCAAGCAGATATAGAGAAAAAAGCAGAAATCTGGAGTCTACCAATCTTGTGAGCTTCTCTCTGTCTCCTTTTTTTTTATTATTTTTTTTTTTTTTTGATCACAGAGGTTATCTTCAATGCCAAACAAAGACCTTGGGCAACATCCTGGCCCCAATGAGGTCAATGAATGTTTTCCACTGGCTTCAGAGATAGCAGAACTTTACTCATTACCCACATACTCATTAACACATCTTCTAAATCCTTGAACTTGCCGTACTCGTTTCTCCAGTGAGGCCATGCATTTTCTCGTTAGGCATCTGCTCCAAACCAGTTAGTTTCCAGATAAAAGCCCTTTGGTCTATTCAGTCAATTCATAAACTGCCTGTATTTCCCTTACACTGGGACGTGAACACCAAGATGTGCAGATTCTAAACAGTGGGCTGCGAAGTGGCATCAGTTAAAAATTACCCCCCCTCTGTGTGAAACAATCCTGCTGTGCTAAATTTCAGGGCACGCCGTACAGCTGGCTACCCCCAAAACCCTCAGCGCGAGAGAACTGCCCTTTAACGTATAGTAGCCAAACTCCAAACACAAATACATTGCTGCAATTAAGTGCTTCTCTGAAGGGTACAGCCACTCTGACGGCTGGAAAGCCACAGATGAAGGCTCTCAGGTAAAAACGCTGAGCTGCAGGCAACGCTCAGACAAGGCACTGTCAGGGACCGGGCAGCTGCGACAGTGGAAACACAGAGCACGTCTGGCTCCGTGATGCAAACACAAGTGCTGCTGTAGCGGTGTAAAGCCATTAACATCCCTGGTTAATCAGTGTCTGACGTGAAATTGAGTCTCAGGTCAGCCCAATGCCTAGGAACGTGCATACGTTTAACATGCATTAGTACCCCATGCAGTCTCCAAAGGCACCAAGTCAGATGCGAATGGAGATTTGACAATCATTATTCTTGCCCATCGGGGCAGCCCTTCTAGGGTGGGTCAGGTGGAGACACAGTCTCAGGACCGTCTAAGAAGCCCTCACAGCTACCACCAGAGCTGCAGCTCCTCCAGGGATAAAGGCCTTCAGCTTTTAGTGGTGTCAGCTCAGTGGTATTTATAAATCACAGTATTTGTTTGTAACACATTCCCTCCTCCATACTATAAGCCCTCTGACAATGAGAAATACACACTCTTTAATAAATATTTAAATGACATTTTTAAAAATTTCATTCACAATATTTAAGTAACAAAATGATAAAAAACTTGTAAACATCAGAGTAAGAAAAATGATTTCAAAAAGTTACTTCAGTCTACTATAAGTACAAATGCAGCATGCTTTGGACATACAGACTTTAATCTTTAGCCCACCATGAAATCTGAGGAGAAAAAGAAAAAAAGTTTAGACAATCTTTCCAAATGAATTTAAGATCTCCTCTTAGAAATTTTCCCTGGTGGAGCAAGCTAGCCTGATGTGAGGTGAGAAGTATAAATATGTCAAGGTATGAGGCAAAAGTCTGACTGTAGCAGCCAAGAACGATTTAAAAGATTTAGGAGGCTGGACAACGATCCGCGTTATTCTCCCTTTGTCTCTGAACAGTGCTTCCTTCTGCACATTAGTAGCCTGTTGAGGAGCACGCTGCAAAAATGCCAGAGACCAGCTGGTGGACCCTTTGTGGAACGAAAGTACAATCACGGTCAGGTAGGTCCCAACCACTTCTACACTGGCGTATAACACTACAATTTGACAAACAACATGAGAGTGAAAAACTGAAAGGACTCAACGCAACTCAGTCAAAACCCATTCAACAGCTTTTAATCAAGGGCAGCAGTTCGTAATGAACAGCCGCTCTGTTTCACCGCCCCCTCCTGTGCACAGCGTGCTCATTCTCTCCCTTCTCTCACACACTCACGCTCTCTGGCTCTCTCACTGCTCCTCTCCTCCTCTTCCTCTCGCTGGGAGGTCTCCTAGAGCCTCTCTTGACTTTGGGCTCAGCACGGCATGGCAGAAAGCAGAATCCTTGCAGCCCATGGGCACGTTAGCCCCGTTGGGTTGTCGCTCTGGCAGCTGCACAGCTCCCTCAAGTCTCTTTCTTCATTTTCTTCCTCTTCCTCCTCTCCTTATTCCCAGGTACACCTGCCATACAAACAACAGGGGCCAGTGCACAAACCATCCACATGCAATTACATCTCTGGGAACTGCTGGCTTTTCATAGAATCACAGAATTGCTTAGGTTGGAAGGGACCTTTCAGATCATCGAGTCCAACCATCAACCTAACACTGACAAAACCCATCACTAAACCATATAAGCAGTACCTCTACCTGTCTTCTAAATACCTCCAGGGATGATGATTCCACCACCTCCCTGGGCAGCCCATTCCAATGCTTGATAAACCTTTTGGTGTAAAAAATTTTCCTAACATCCAATCTGAACCTCCCCCGGCACAACTTGAGGCCATTTCCTCTTGTCCTATCACCTGTTACTTGGGAGAAGAGACTGACCCCCACCTCTCTACACCCTCCTTTCAGATAGTTGTAGAGAGCGAGAAGGTCTCTCCTCAGCCTCCTTTTCCCCAGGCTCAACAACCCCAGCTCCCTCAGCCGCTCCTCATAAAACTTGTCCTCCAGACCCCTCACCAGCTTCATTGCCCTTCTCTGGACATGCTCCAGCACCTCAATGCCTTTCCTCAATTTTTCACCTGAAGAAAGATTTTTTGGGGTTCTTAGATATGTTTTACAAGGGCCACCTACTTGCAAGGGTAATCCAAAGTCATCCAAACCCAAAGGGGAGGGCTCTGGATGTTTTTGGTGGGCTCTGACTCACACATACGTTTGCTTCTGTTTCACATTTAAAAGCACTGTGCAAAAGCTACTCCCACTAAATGCAATGGCAGTTTTGCTCGTTAACTCTGGCAGGAACAGGTATTTGTCACAGAAAAAAAAAAGTATAACAGAGCCTCTCTAAGAATTAACATCTTCAGCTAAAGAAGAAGCATTTTCCCCATTCACTTGAAAATGCATTTGTGAACGCTTCTTGGATTACCCACCTTTCTGGAACCAAAATTCATCAGATGTGCAAAAACAATCACTTACCATTATTGGGTGAATTATTAGCAACGTCCAAGGATTTTTTGAAGGAAGCACAGACTGCATCACTGCTATGTTTTGTAGATATCAAGTCCCTTGGGCCTTCCATTCTTGTTTCCAAACCTTGCTGGGGCTTAATTGAAACAATATGCCTCACTAAGCATATGAGTTAAACAAAGCATATGTGAGTACAAAATATGAGAGAAAATGTCATTATTGGAGGGCATTAAGGTATTTAAAGAAACTGCAGGACAAATCAGTTTTTAAATGGTTAGAATATTCTGGCATGTCATCTACCTACCTCCTTCTTATTTGTTTCAGAAGGGACCAAAGTACTGAAAATGTCTTCCATTACCATCTTGCCCCTTGTTTTCCCCCAAGAATAGAACAGCAAGATACATTGAGGTGAAAGTACCATAATGGTATAGTGAGACTGAAGACTAAGATGTGCCCACCATACCATAGAGTAGCACAGGGAGCATGATGAGCAACTTTGTATACCTGGCTTCATAAGTAATTTCATCTTTTTATGTCCATCTCCAAAGGACGAGCTTGCACAGCAGCAGATACCAGCATTTGGGGCTGTCATGCAGCACAAACTCCTTCTGGCCCATCATAAATATGCCAGAAGAAACAACGCCATCCTGAGGAACGTGAACAGCACTATTAAGATTATTCATTAAGGTGCATACAAAGCTAAAGCAATTAATTGGATGTGCAAGAGAGAGAGCGGCCTGGCAGCACTCCAGTAACTGATGGGCTGTCCTAATGACCACATGGATTGTGGTCAGTGAGTTAGTTAAAAGCTTTTCCCTTAAAATGGGAGCATCAGGAGTTCAGGGAGCAAAATTGCCCCAAGGATCAGGAGAAACCACAGTGTGAGAGGAAGATGAGCAATACTACACAGCCATACGAGTCCAGAGCAACATATTCAGTGACAAGTGAATGACAAACAATTAGGACATTTTGGGGGTCTCCCCTCCATTTCTCATTTCACCGAGCAGCAAGGACATCACAGCCAAGGACTGGCCCAAAACCCAGTTATCACTCTGCTCCTTTGTACTTCCCATCCCAAATGAGCTGACGTCTTCCACAGCCTTTCTCTGTTGCACTGGGACATATTTCTTTCAAGAAGCTTTTCCCTGATCTAACACTGGTCTCACTTTATCTTCACTGGCTTTTGGATACCACTTCTGCATTACTGTTAATATCTCCAGGTGACCTTCCACCACAGATAAAACACAGCCCAGTTGTGCACTAAACTTGGAGCGCATTTGCCTGAGAAAGCTTTTTTTTTTTTCCATGATTAAAGCCATCTGCTCCTCTCTGCATTGCAAAATTAAACTGTTTTGTAAGTATGCTAGGGAATACCCAGTTGCAAAAAAACACTGGTCACTGTGCTCACCCTTCCTTTATAGGGGGAAAGGGGAAAGG
>JAHREE010146796.1:31426-58730 GCA_033628505.1 Tringa tobata | reverse complement strand
GGACACCTGGGACCACAGCGAGGCGCTGGCAGAGAGGTCCTCCAGCACCCGAGTCACCCGTGCGGGGCTGGCAGCTGTGACACAGGGCCCCTGGGACACACACGGCAGCTGGAGCCACCCCAGACAGGCAGGGACACCCCCAGGGCAGCCTGCATCCGTGAGGAGCCACCGAGGCACGTCTGGGGTGACGGTGTCAATCCCAGCTTCGACCTCGGGGTCCTCTACTCCTGGCCTGAGCACGGGACCAAACACCACCTTCACGCCACGGCTGCTCTGAGACCCCGAGAACTCATCACAGCCTCACCCTTCCTTGGCAGTGCTGGGCAAACACCCGAGGAGAACTTCTTCCTGCAAATTCCTCGTTACACGAAGACTTCTGTAATTTCAAACAGGCTTAGGGACGTGCCTGTCGCTGGCTGCCTTGACTCACAGGGAGACAATCACATGCTTAACACCACCGGGGAGCTCAGGCATCCTCCTGGTGCAGCAGGGGTGACACAGCAGCACCTCCTCGGTCATCCCTGCGCTTGAACCCGCGCCACGGGGCTCAGCCCAGCCTTACCCTGCCTGGGCGTGAAGCTGGTGGTGGTGTCTGGGCTGCTCCCCGCTCCGCACGCGTCTCCCTGTCTGCAGCGGCTGCGGGACGCTCGGGTAACTGCAAAGCTGAAAAACACACAGCGTTATCACTGCTGGATGCTGATTCCATCACCATTTCTGCCACTGCAGCTCTGGCTGAGGACAGGAAGCCCTGCAAGCAGAAGCAGTGCTCTCCTGTCTGTATGGCTGCTGCTTCCTTTAAATCTTTCAACTTCCCTCGAACAAACAGCTTTTTATTCCAAGCCCACAGCACCGCATCCATCTCACTTCTCACTTTCCAGCTGCAGGAGAGGGCAACCCCCCGACAGCCTCCTCGGACACACTCCCCACGCTGAGCCAAACCCGCGGCGCGGGGACAGGAGGGGACACTCACAAAAGCCATCTTGTGTGACGGCAACACAGACGGGCATTCAGCTGTGATTTTTCAAAGGAGCTGGGCAGCCAGCTCCCGTACGGTCGTGGAAAACCGCAGCTAAATTAGGCCAGCTAATGCAGCACAGTTCACTGGACAGTATCAGCACGCTCATTCATATGCATAAATGCAGATTTTCTTGTTTTCCTAAGCGGGACCCTGCTCAAGGTCTGCCTTCCAAAGTTTGTGGATTTTTCTTTTGTTGATGCAATTGTTCTTGTCACTGAAGAGCAATTTGCACACAGGAAGGCACAGACAGCTTCTAACCGACCCTTTATGACGCTAAACAAGGTCAAATATATAAAAATTCCAAGCTGTGGCTCTACAACAAATCACTAAAATACCCCTCTCCCTCGCTCGGATATTCTATTGCTGGAAAAAAGAACCATCTCACTCAGACTGGAGTAATCCACTGGATTTAATAGATTATTTTTTTTCCAAACTGCATCCAAAACCAGAGAATGACAAGACAAACCCAAGTTATGTTCAGTATTTTTTTTTTGTCCAAAAGTCTCTTCTGAACGTTTATTTCGGAATGGCCTGCATTAAGCCAAAGCAAGAGAGCATTTTAAAGTAATGCATGTATCATTTCTTCAAAAGGCAAAATCAAGCCCGGTACTTTGAATAAAGTCACAGACATGAACACTTAGAGCTTTAACAGACACCCCCTACTAATAACAAACACTCAGTTTCAATGAAAATGTGCACTTTATACACAATTTAAATTAAACCAAACAAATACTAATAGAAACAGCTCCATTACTTGGCATTTTCAGAATGAACTCGGTGCTGGGATTGGAATATTCTACACACTCTGCTTGCTAAGGGCAGGATTTACTGGTGTGGACAAAATCTCATGGGATGGACCTGAGACAAGAGCTTTAACCGGGTATCGGTTCCGATCGTTATTTGGGAAAGGGTTAATAGAAACAAGGGGTGAAGCATCTGTCATGGACCGGTTTTATTTTAAGCCATGAGTAAGAAATGGCTGCAGTCTGCACAGAGAGCAGCCAGGGGAAAGGATTTTCACTTCTCGCCATTCAGCTGGCGAAAGGCTGCTGCGAAGCCACCGCAAAGGGTTAAAAGCAACGTCACCCTTTTGGGATCCTGAGAAGCCCAGCCCAGCAGTGGGGGACAATGAGCGGATTGTAGCCACCATCCAGTTTATCTCCAGGCTCCAAATGCTGCTCCCTAGTACTTTCTGACAACACATTTTCCACTCAGCTTCTCCATCCCACTCCCAGCTTTCTGCTGGCAAAGCCTCCCTGCCCATCTCCAGGCAGCGTGCTCCTCTCCAGCCTGCTCTTTAATTAGAGGAGCACTGTTAATAACCTCCCTCTCACCCCACGCACTGGGTACCATCTCACCGGAGAGCTGTCCCCGTCCACAAGTCCACTTAAGCTTTTAAAAACTGCTGTCTACTTAACTACGTCACTTATACTTACTTAAAGACATCACCCTGAAAGTTTTCTGCCTCAAATTCAGAGGTTGCTCCCTTGCTGGAGCAGCAGCCAGGAGTTCCTGCTAAACAAGAGCCAAAAAAGCAAGTTTGCTTCCAAAAGCCTCTGCTGGAGAGGACCTGGAGAAGCTCTGGCTGACCCTGAGCAGGGGCTCACGGTGGCTCTGGGCACACTTACACCGCTCGAAAGCAGAGCAGAGAGAGAGCTGGGACCTACCCCTGGGCTGCCCAGCGTGCCAGAGTGAAAACAGACTGAGAACAATTCAACAAAATACCTATTTTCAGCAAAATACCTATTTTTCAACAAGTGCTTGGGTAGAGGATAACTGCAAACATGTGCTCGTATCCCCTTAGTTTAAACATAAAGCCTATGCTTGGATGTTCAGGGGCACAGGAAGGGAGCAGGGTTTTGCCTGTGTCCTCCACGGAGCCTCACGTCTCCATCCTGCTCCTGACCAGGCTGTAACGAGGGCACTGAGGACTGAGGTAGCCTCGAAACAGAACAGTCCCGCTTGAAACAGGCCCCAAAAATATATTAAAATGCACGAAAACCTAAGAAAAAAAAAAAGAAAAAAGAGAGAGCGGAGCAAGGTCCCGAATACATTATAAATAGTAGCAAAAAGCATACACATTTATCAGCATCTCTCAAACATTAATGCGCATCCTTGCCAAAAAGACACTGCCAAAGGCAGTAAAAAACGCATTCTCCTTTTTCTAATTATAAATTCAAGTTTAATGCCAAACCCACAGAATGCCAAATCTGACTGGTCTCTCAAGCAGAAATCTAAATTATCCACATTGCTCTGTCTGAACTAAATTCTGCCGACATAATGGAAGGAAGAGGGGTCTGGAATAAGGCAATATCATTGATATTCGGAAAGGGCTTTGTAAAAAACTCTTACAGACAGCTTGTGTGTCCTGGCCGGGGGAGAGGAAGGTTATTCCTCGAGTGTAATGCACAGAGAGACAGAATTACCATGACTCCATCTCCCCAGATTACTTTGGAAAAGACAGAAATCTTCTCCAAAAGGTACTGGAACAACTTCATGCCCGTGGGGAGCGGGGCTTTATGTAACAACAGACCTCAAAGACATCCATTTCCATAGATATCACATAAATATGTGGAATTACTGAATCCAGTAATTTCTATTTACTTTTTTTTTTGGAGGGGAGGGGATGTTTTACAAGAGTTTGCAGTCTCTCTTCCCTCCTGTTGCATAAAGCTGGCAGGGAGGTCCGAGCCCTCTCTGCGATACGGCTGGCACCTTACTCTGAACACAAGTGCTCTCACACACGTACATTTTCCTGGAAGTAATTTTTCCGCGGGGCGAAAAAAACCAAACCAACCCCGTGGCACGTGACAGAGCTAGCACGACACTTCCATTTGAGAAGCAGCACATCGTTTTTTGTAAAAGACAGAGTCAAGAGCACCATTATCAGGTGTTTTCCGATGGTTCGCTGCTCCGCTGCTCCAGGGAGCAGCACCCCTGGGCTGCCAGGACAACTGGAGACTCCTCCCTCTGCACGTTCAAGGCACTTCTGAAACGCAGCATAGAAAGTTTTACCTTTAAAAGAAGAACGACGACGAAACTGCAGAGCACGGTAATAAAACTAGCAAAATGCTAACAGCTACCCATCGCTTTCTGCTCGTTTATGTAAAAAAAACCCTAACGTCAGAGATCCAGTGTACAAATACAAAAAAAATGTGCATAATAAATGTACTATAATACTGTACATACAGCATAAACCGTTCAATGAGAATGATTTAAATATACCTATTTGTCTCCTGACTTGGAAGACAGAAGAATAAAGTTCTATTATCCTAGAATATGCGTATAAACCCTTTCTGAGAGGTTGAATCACTAGCCAACGGTATCCCTGAAAATAAGCAGAGTCAAATATTTACTTAATGGAAGCCATTATTCAAGGGGTTGCTGGTTATGATAAACTAGGAGAAAAAACACAATATATAAACTCAGCCAACATTAAATCCAGACAGAGTTCTTCCCATCTCCCGACTTGCTACTGGCGCTGCTTTTGTTGGAGCCTGCTTTGGATTTCTTCTCTCTGGAACTGCCGGGGTTGTTTTGGTTGTTGTAAGCCTGGATGGCGAGGTCCAGGCGCTCCTGAGCCACTTTGATTTCCCTCTGCAGATTTTCCAGGTCGGCAGGAATGTTTTCCTCGTTGCTTCCGTACTGCTGTTCCTGAGCTATGTTGGCTTTGTTCTGCTTGTAGGCCATTTTGGCGTTGGACAGTTCAGTGTATTGCATTTGCTCTGGCTTGACGGCGATGTTATAGCCAGGAGGAGCAGATGGTGTGTTCCAAGTAAAAGGGTAGTTGTAGGTACCGGAGTCTTCCAGCTCCTTTCTCTTGTTGTTCAACGTGTCCCGGATTGTGCCAAATCCCAAATGGATCATCTCCCAGACATTCAAAAGCAAACACATGCAGCTCACCCCGTACATTATTAGCAGGAAAATGGTCTTTTCGGTTGGCCTGGAAATGAAACAATCTATTTTGTGCGGGCACGGCTTCCTGCTGCACACGAATATGGGGCTGACCTCGAAGCCGTATAAAAAATACTGACCCACGAGAAAGCCGATTTCAAAGGTAGTCCTTGCCAGAAGCTGCAGGACATAAATTTTCATGAGTCCATCTTCCCGGATGCGCCGCCTGCCATCATGCTTAGCTTTGGCAGGGGCCGGCTGCTCTTTATTCTCCCGCTCGCTCTCCAGCTCTATTTCTGGGTACATCATGGGGTCTTCCTCATGGTCTTCCTCAGTTTCCTCTAAGCCACGGTGTTGTTTCCAGCGCATGGAAAAACCTTTGCTTCTGATTCTTCTGTCGGCTTCGCTGTGTTCCACCATCCGGGCAATTTTATGTATGGCGTAGCCTAAATACATGACAGACGGAGTGGCAACAAGAATGATCTGAAAGACCCAAAACCTGACGTGAGAAAGAGGAGCGAAAGCATCGTAACACACGTTCTCGCAGCCTGGCTGCTCCGTGTTGCACACAAACTTGCTCTGTTCATCGTAATAAATGGACTCTCCTCCCACCGCCGTTAGGACAATCCGAAACACAATCAACGCCGTCAGCCAGATTTTGCCAACAAAGGTGGAGTGATTGTGGATCTCCTCTAACAGACGGGTCAGAAAACTCCAACTCATGGTGGTCAAATAAGTTTATCTAAAAAACAAACAAAACCCCCAAATATTTATGAGTTTATCGGCTCATAAATGTTGCAATTATCGGCCTAAATGTTGCAAACATTCAACCAAGAGTCAGAAGACACAAAAATTTGACAGCCAACACACAACCACGTTCGTAGCATCACCTGCTATCGGGAAACTCCAGCTGCCAGAAATTGCTTGAAGATCCTACGTCTCCTCCGCAGGCTTTTGAGAAGTCTGCTACAAAAAAAAAAAGCAGCAGTTAATTGCCATTTCACAAACAAAACGTGCTCCCAAAGCTACTCCCGAGCAGGAGAGAGAGACGTGGCTGTTCTCTAGTTCAATTGTTAATAAAAACATTTACACTTGAGGCTGAAGTCTCCAAAACACAGTGGATGGAGAGCTAAGCTCCCAGGAAATTTTATGGGCGCTGTTGGAGACATCCCACCGCCGACAGTGAGATTTATTTGAGCTGCACGGAGGTGGCCAAGCCCTGGTAGAGCCTGAGCTGGTGACCTCGGCCTCGACCACAGCCACAGAGAGAAACGGCTCTCCACGGGGCAAGGCCATGTCTCCAGGCAGAAATTAATCACCTGCCCAAACTGAGAGGGAAGCAACTGCTGTTGTCTTTGATTTAAAGGCTGGACAACCCAGTGGCCTCAGCGGTGTGATCCTGCAGGTCCAGCCTAGAGACAGGGCTTGACCTACAGAACTTCTAACCTGATGCTCAAACTGTCATATGGATTTGGGTTCGGTCCCTTAGGGAGGCTAAAAATCTCCCTTCCAGGGCCAGAAAAGACTTTAGTATGTACTTTGTAGTGTTTTGGGGGAGAGTAGAAGGAAAATCTAGTTAAAAAACTTATCTGCCAAAAATTTTAGAAGAGATACTAGATAGAAATCAATATAAATTTGCAACCCTAACAGTAAAAAACCCCATCATTGGAACTCACAGCTGGCAACAGCATGAGGTATTACAGTGAACAAAACCCAGTGATGTTCCAGGCCCAGCTGGAGCTCTAAGAAATAAAACTGGTCAAATATTGAGCACAGAAAGGACTGTTCAACGCTGTTACAGCACAGGGGATAAGACATCTTTCAGTCCTTCGATAATGTCAAACGTTAGTTTGTCAAACAGTATTAATAGAAATTTTTACATCACAACAATATTTGGTTAAAGATCCTAAAACCAGAATTGGATGAGTCTCTGGCACTCTGGTCTTAAAAGTGATTTATTCTTAGCCTGCAGGAATTCCAGGAGACTAGAAGAAAACTAATATTTGCAACTATTCAACTTCTTCCACACAACTACAATGTTATTTGTTCACAGGCAAAATAATGAAATTTAAGGGGATGCAATCAATATAGAATTAAAGGATATAAATGTAATCCCCTTCTGGTGAAATTCAATGTTTCATTGAAAAGGCAAGAGCACAACCACGATGCGGATGGACTGGGTGGGACATTTGATTTATTACATCATGACAGTGTGAGGAAAAAAAGAGTGCAAGAGAGTATTAAAAAAGCCGATATGAAGTGGACTAAAAGTAACAAAGATCTTGACAAATGATTCCCACACTAGAAGCGAGAGCAATTGTGTGTAATTACAGCAAGTTCTGCAAAGACTGGGAACAGGCTGGCAGCAAGGCTGTGTTTTCCCTGGACTCGACAAGGAAATGGCTGCTGATGGATCTGCAAACAGCACAGAAGTTTGTGAGCTGACAAATAAAGAGGAGAGTTAGCAGCGATGCAGAAAAACACCGACTGCTCGAGCGGCTGAGCCCACTGAAACAAACCCACCGGCTTGATGCAGAGACACACAGCTATGAAAAAGAACAGCAGTGGTTTTTGGAAAAGTGGGGCTGATACTCTGGGCATCCGTTCCCAGGGAGGGAAGCGAAGGTCCCAAGGGATGAGCATCCCACCGGGAGCTGGTGGTGGAGGAGAGCTGGTTAGTGCAATCCCTGGCCGGGTCACGTGCAAACGGGAGCCAGGAGGGGGATCTTACCTCCTCGTTAGCAAGACAGCACCCAATGCCCGTGTCTGCATCCTTCAGGAGTTGTTTAAACATCACAGGGGGGATTTATTAGTCTCGAAACCAGCTGAAGGACAGGGAAGATGCCTAAAAGTGAGAGATTTAGAGAGTTCAATTTGTTTAGCTGGGAAACATGGGAAGAAAAGGAAGGATTACTGGTGAATCGCTTAATCTAGCGGCTGTCAATTGGGCGTGCAATCAATCCAAGGTTTACAGTCCAACATCATCTTTCTACGCAACCATGCTACCATTACACCCTAGGCAGAATTGGCTGAAATAACACTTTTGTAACAGGAAAAAAACCCCAGAGGGTTCCAGTCCCAGTATTTAGTGCAGCAGTTGGCTTCAGGCCCTGAACCCCCATTCAGAGAACAGCCCTGGAACCCTCATTCTGCACTAGCGAGACAACAGAGTGCTTCAGACACCCCCACATTCGGCATTTCCCAGGGGCTCACTCCCATCAGGAGTCAAAATGGGTGGTAGAACAATTCTGGGGGTACTCTCTGCCTGAAGAGCCCCCAGCACCCTGAACAGAAGAGGCAAGTGAATCCCACACCTGGAACTGGGGGTTACAGAGGTAAGAGCCACAACACCCACGTTCACACCACACTGCACAGCCCAGCTAGTCACCACAGACATGTAACAGGACACACATGTTGCCAGCTGACACGTCGTGATTTGCCAATTAAAAATGAAACAAAACCCAAATGAGTTTAAGAAGAAGTTAATTTTCGCTCACTGAAAACACTAGGGCCAAACTCTTTTCTAAAAGTAAACTACTAAGAAAATTTGAGATGAACTAAATACTGTTGCCAGTGTAAATCTGGAGTAAAAGCAGGAACTCGCCTTTCTATTCTCAGACACTGTCAATGTTTACTTGTCAGTGGTGAAAAACAGAGAAGTTTGACACTGGTGCTGGTTGCACTGAGAGGTGACATCAAATCTTTACTTTTAGACCAGCTGCTGCCTCGACATCCAATACATTCTGTCGAGGTATTTATCAGCCTCTTCACTGCCCATTTTCCATCTGCAGACCTCACCCCTGAGCTCGGCTCGTCCCACACCTCACCAGCCACAAAGAGGAAGAGCAGCTGGATGACCCCTGGGCTCCCCGGCTCAGAGACACCCACTGGAGGGCACAAGGCATCTGGCCAGATCTGAGCTTGCTTCGGGAGAGGGATGGGATTCAGGGCCTGGATTCCACCGGTTATATAAACGAGCAGCGTGACAAACCTACGGCCAGACACTGACCGCACACGCTTGTGCACTTGGGTTAACCACAGCCTTCAGAGGCAGAACGCAGCGTTATCAGACATGTGCTTAATAACCAAGACTTCTGTCAATTAGAGAGTTCTGGCTGCTGAGATGTGAAGTTGCTGAAGAGCTCTGATTCTCTTCAACAAGAAACTGTCACTTATTCTAAATTTAGGTTTAGTCCAGAGAAGAGCTGGTGACACAAATATGGGAGAATCCACCAGCAGGCAAAGAACTGCTTTGTCTTTAAGGAAACAAACATTTCGGTTCGAGCAAAACGACCTGTCATTAAACCCTTCTCTCATTGGAAACGTTCAGCCCTCCCAAATTAAACATAATAAGAAAGCAAAAAAAGTTTTTCCAGGCAGAAGCGTGGCGTTTGAAATGGTGGCACCCTTCAGTTTCAGGAGATCAGCCAAGGTTAGAGGCTGCATGTTTCTGCCTTTCCAGCACATGTACTGGGGGACCCAGACACATCGCAGTAACCTTCACCCAACGTACACTTGGCGTCTCCCGCCTTTGTTGTTCTGGCAACATTTAACTCAATAATTTTCCATCATTGGAAACAAAAGTCTATGGACCCTGACACACATCTCAAAAAGGCAAAATGTCAGCAATTCCAACTAATTTAAGTCATGCCAGAAAGTGCATTTGAGAGAGACTTTCATTCCTTGTATTTGTCATAAGTTCATCCCAGCACCCGCAGCGGAGGAGGCTCCTCAGAGCAGGCAGGAGATGTGATGCAAAGAACACGACGCTGATCTCTGACAGCAAGCTGGCTCCTGCGAATTAAAGTTTTGCAGACACTGACATCCAGAAAGAATAAAGAAGAATTTGGAGCAGGTACATGGGAAAAAAAAGAAATCAGCTTTAGGTTAAGAAATTCTCTGCAGGAAATCTCTGGAGTTATTTAACACGGCTATTGTTCACATCCAGACAGCTTCCCCCACCCAGCCCATAGGTGGGTCTGAATATGAATTTAAACACGGGATTAATTTCATCCCATTTCAACCTTCTCATCCAGCTGTGACGGCCTCTCACCCGTCAGGGAGGGAAGAACCACACCTTGGAGGTGCCATTTACCGTAGCAACCTTGAAATCCTACCTTTGGCTGAGACAGTTAAGTGTGGCAGGGAGGGACAGTGGGACAGGGAGAATGGAGGCAGCTGGAGGTGCAGTAACTCTGGTGAAAGGCTCCCACCAACACCTGGTACCCCTCAGACTGACGGCACCTGGAAGGCCATGGAGCTTCCAACAGCCAAGCTTCAAGAACAGCCTCACTCTAGGCTGTCAAATCCCAACCACCTTCACAATGTACAACATGAGGACTCATTTCACATCATTCCAGCAACGACAGAGAGCAGGACTGAGCGCACCCTCGGCAAGTTTGTGGATGACACCAAGCTGAGGGGTGCAACCACTCACTGGAGGGATGTCATCCAGAGGGACCTGGACGGCTGGAGGAGCGGGCCCATGTGAAACTCATGAAGTTCAACAAGGCCAAGTACAAGGTCCTGTCCCTGGGTTGGGGCAATCCCCAACATTGGCACAGACTTGGGGGGGGTGGGTGGATGGAGACAAGTCCTGCGGTGGAGGACTTGGAGATACTGGAGGCTGAAGAACTGGACATGGGCCGGCAACGTGTGCTCTCAGCCCAGAAAGACAACTGTACCCTGGACTGCAGCCCCAGCAGCTTGGCCAGCAGGGCGAGGGAGGGGATTCTCTGAAGTCCTCAGTAGAAGACATGGACCTGTTGGAGTGGGTCCAGAGGAGGCCATGGAAACAGTCAGGAGGCTGGAATATCTCCGCTATGGAGAGACACTGAGGGACCTAGGGTTGTTCAGCCTGGAGAAGAAAAGAGGAGACCTTACTGCAGCCTTTCAGTACTTAAAGGGGACTTATAAGAAAAATGAGGACTTTTTATCAAGGCCTGTAGCGACAGTAAAAGGGGCAGCAGTTTGAAACTGCCAGAGGGCTGGTTTAGACTGTGCTCAGCACTGGGGAGGCCCCACCTCGACGGCTGGGTCCAGTTTCAGGCCTCTCATGACAGGAAAGACATCGAGGTGCTGGAGCGGGTCCAGAGAAGGGCAATGGAGCTGGTGAGGGGTCTGGAGCACAAGTCTCGTGAGGAGAGGCTGAGGGAGCTGGGGGTGTTCAGCCTGGAGAAAAGGAGGCTGAGGGGAGACCTTCTCGCTCTCTCCAACTCCCCGAAAGGAGGGTGCAGCCAGGGGGGGTCGGTCTCTTCGCCCAAGGAAAAGCCAATGGGACAAGAGGAAACAGCCTCAAGTGGCACCAGGGGAGGTTTAGATTGGAGAGTAGGAAAAAAATTTAAACTGAAAGGGTTATTAAGCATTGGAACAGGCTGCCCAGGGAAGTGGCTGAGTCACCACCCCGGAGGTATTTAAAAGCTGGGCAGATGTGGTGCTCACAGATATGGTTTAGTGATGGTTTCTGTCAGTGTTAGGTTGATGGTTGGACTCGATGATCTGAAAGGTCCCTTCCAACCACAGCCATTCTATGGTTCTATGATTAGGAAGACATACTTTACCGTGAAGATGGTGAGACACTGGCCCAGGTTGCCCTGAGAACCCGGCCCAGCTCACCATCCCACCGCAGCCAGAGACACCCTGCCCTGGCCCAGTCCATGCCCAGGAATGGACTTAGCTCAGAGCCGAGTGTCCCCGGAGCAGAGGTGAAGAGCAGTGCAGGAACACAGCTTCCAGCCCTGAGACCCAGCACCCAACAAGGAGCCAAAGCTCTCAGGTCTTTCCAAATTCCAGCAGTTCACCAGCACCTCCTCTGACAAGGTTTGCCTCAAACAGTGTATGTAGGAGAAACATTTTGTTGCCAAAAGGCAGTTATTAAGGGGAATATATTTACAGGAAGACATTTTTTTTTCCTTTAAAATATGTCCTCAGATGTCATGCTAATGAAATTTTGATTAATATATTAACGATCTATTTGTTTTGTTTTGTTTTTAAGCAGTTTAAAAGACATGTGCTGAGCAGAAAAAAATATTCAAGAATAAATACATGGCAATTCTGTTGATAATCAAAAGAAGTTTCATGCTGCATGAAAGTAAAATTGGGCCCACAGGCTAATTAAAATAGGATTTGAATTAGGATGAATGAATAATTAGCATTATTCATTCAAATCTCATTTACATTGAAATGTAAGAAATTGCATGATTTACAATTATTTTTGAGGAAGCACAGGGGTTCCTTTTTTTTTTAAACCTGAAAAATGAGTAAGACTTTACTGTTCAAGAAAGGAGAAAGTCATGGCCAGACTCAGTCCCGCAAGGTACCAGCACACCGCAAATCCTGCCGAGTATCGTGCCGACGCCACCCGCCTTCCCGACAATTCCAGAGTCCATCCTCCTCAGTGACACGAGGGGAAGGACACAAGGATCCTCCCGGGGTAAGAGAGCTCACTGCTATCACCCTTCCATCACTCGTGAAGGAAGGGGGTTCAATCACCACCTTCATTCCTATCTTTTTCAGGAGTGTTCACAGCACTGTGCGGCTGAGAAAGAATAAGGGAACAACTGCATCGAATTTTAGTTTTTAACCAATATTATAGAATATTTAAGAGCGAAAAGACTGGGACTTTCCGGACAACACGGCACTTTTTCAAGTAAATACTCAGTCATCTGGTTTTGAGAAAGCCCCAGCGTCAATGTCAATTTGGAAACCATTTCTGAATGGTGCCTTCAGATCCCAGGCACGTTGACAAGGGTCTGCTCAGCCCCAGACCCATCCCCTCGAGTCTAAAAAACCCCCCGTCGAATTATGAGACCGCAGATCCTATGCAGGATATAAATAGAACACTAAAATATGGGTAAGAGGTAGAGATATAATAAGATTCTTGCGCTGTCAAAAAAATAAAGATGTCAAGTATGTATCTTTTTGAAAATCAACACACACGTACCCACCCCAGCATTCAGCTTAAAGATAAACTGGAATTTGCAGATAAGACACGAACCTCCAGTAGCCTCAGCGTGCCCTCTAGGTAATGCTAACATGGAAAGCCAGTGACAATTTTAGCAACACTCCCCCGCAGTGACACAATTCAAATGAAATCACTATGTGTTTCGTGCTGGCCAAAACTAGCATTTACTTCACCTACAGCAACCGCAGTCCTCCTGAAAACAGCCTTTCCAGGGCAGACTCCCCACAGCACGCCATACCCCAAGGTTGGAAGAGCAGTGTCCATCAGGGCAGCCTGTGCACCCTGTGCTGCAGCACGAGGACATGCCCAGGTTGATGGGAGAGCAGAAGCAGAAGGCTTCATCGAAAATGGAGGCTGGGCTGCAGAGTCCCTGTTACCTCGTAACATTTTTGGAGACCTGCTTTGGGGCCTGTGTCAGCTTGAACCCCTTCATACATGCTTCAGTGTCCCCTCTGAGGTGTACCGGCCTGGAGACTGGCACAGCAAGCTCCCAAATTTGGCACTGCTGTAGCAACTCTGGACAGTGTCATCAGATCCATCCTACATACTAAAGGTATCATAAAACAGAAGGAAGCCTCAGGTGATGCCTGCACTCTGGTGACGTGAAATGTAATAATGGAGAAAATAAAGCGGTCAGCAGATCGCACGGCAAGACGCGGTGCGCCGTTCGACAGGCTTTGCAATGAAACACTCCGTCCTCGGGGCAACAAACCACAGTCAAACCACCACGGCATCACACCAAACCTTGGTGGGACCAGCACAGTACCGGGACTGGAGCCTGCAGCACGAGCAACCCCTCTGCCTCCACACAGCCTGGGGATTAGCACCGACCCCACCACTGAAGAGCCGCTACATCGGAGCTCAAAAACAACCCAGGAGTTAACTCTGCCCGAGCTCGCCAAGGCATTCCCTCTCTCTCACCCATCTCTCTTTCCGAGTCCCACACACTGCAAAGCAGTTCTCCACAATATTGTTTAACCCTACTAAGCCCAGATGGTTTTTGAGCAGCTCCGATACGAACCGCCCTCACACAGCGTTGGCACGTCCAGCATGACCTACCCACCCCGGCTCTGCCCTGCTCTTGGCCTCAGCGATAGTGCACTTGTAAGAACCAGTAATGTACAGTAAAACTCTTTCCCTTGCATAATTTAGTTGGACGATGAAAACAAGGAATTACAGGGCAGGTAACTGAGCAATTCTTTTATTTTGCAAAGAGTTTGCATCTGAGGCTCAAGCCATATCAGAGAAAACCGCCAACACTGCTTTTTTGAGACCAAGGCCAAGTGTTTAACAGACAAGGTGGCCAGGGAATGGTATTTGTACCCTTCAAATTCAAAGATCAGGCAGGTATCCTCAAGAAAGACTGTTCCTACCAACAGAAATGACCATGAGACTGGGCGAGCGTGGTCTCATTGCGGATTCAGGCCCACAAAACACTCCCGACTGTGAGCTGTCAGTTCCCTTTCTTCTACACCAAGTAGATCCTGCAGGCTTTTCCACGAGATGATCATACACATACAGCACTCATCTCCCAACCACCACCAAGCGCTCTCCAGGAGCTGCTCCCAAGCTAGATTTACCCATTTGGTAAGACACCACACGCTCCTTAGCTCAGGGCTACTAAACCCTGGTTCAGACACATGAAGCGTTACCACTTGCCAAAATATTCAGAGATCAAACACACCAAACGCCTAACAAGTCTGATGATGCAAGAGCTTCTTTGTAAGTGACAGAACCACCCATTTATTTCAGTCATTTATATTTTGAACACGCTTAACCTCTAGATTCCCTTGGACACATACGCACTACCCTAAGAGATGTGTAATATTCCACCAACCAGTAGTTTAAACTACTAAATTCTATCCACCAAAGAAGGGTCAACTAGAGCAGGCTGGGAGGTCCATGTCCAGCTGGGTTTTAAATACCTCCAAGGATGGAGACTCCACAAGGTCTCTGGGCAACCTGTTCCTGCATCTGACCACGCTCACAGTAAAAAAAAACCTTTTCTTATGTTTAAGTGTTTCAGTCTTGCCCGTCACCATTCCCTCAGTACTGCTGACAAGAGTCTGGGACAAGAGCAGCAAAGCAATTTTTCCTGTAAGAATTAAGGTAATAGCAGGGGACAAGTTACAGGGACTTGAAATACACTGGCAAGTGATCCCAACCAAAGATCCTTCCCATTCCTTCCCTGTGGCTGCCCAGAAAATCACAGGCTGCTGCTCTGTAGTCATCCCTGGCATGGCACTGTGCAATTCCCCTGGCATCAGCATGATAGAAACACAATACATTATCAAAATATTAAAAATACTGTACTGTTGGTTATTGCAGCTGTTTTCTCAGCAGTTCTTTTAACAAATAGAGGCAATGGCACAGTAAAGATGGAAAAAACGCAGCGGGGATGACGACAAAAGGTAAGTAGTAAGTGACCAACACCACTCCAAAGCGACAGAGTGCGATGACAGCAGAGCTGTGGTTACTGCACACACACACACACACACACCCCCCAACAAATCCCACAGACTCAGCTCATTTCAGGAGGTGCACGTCAGCTTGTGAACAGTGGAGGGAAAGAAACTACAGGACGGTGTCCTGCTTCAAACTCTGCAACAGATCCCTGCGGGCACCATCACGCAGCGCGGCACCCGGGGACACACAGGGGAAGAGCAGAGCCCAGGCAAAGCAAAACAACTCGCGCGTTCAAAGGTAACAGGAGCATGATGTCCTACCTGACACTTCAGACCTAAGGACGGGCGCTGCTGCACCGAGCCCCAGGAGAAGAGCAAGAAAAGAAAGAAAAATCATATTCTCCCAGACAGACCCAAAAGGTCTCTGGTCTAAATCGAAGAACACACGGCCACGGTTGTGCGTTAAAGCCAGCGAGGGACACGTGCTGCTGAGAGCAACAGCCTTTGGGTGGGCCAGAGCATTCACTTACCTGGCTGCCTCCATCTCTCTCGCGGCGAGGCCTGGGTAAGGGCATCCTCCCTCGCATACCGTTTCAGTCAGGCAGCAGGGAGATTTCTCTGCCTTGACGTGATTAGCGATTGGAATAACCACAACACCCCTTTAACTACTCCTGATGCCGCTGCAGCCAACAGCACCACAGCATTTCCCCATCGGGCTCCTCCTATATGCTCAGAGGGATGAGTGTCAAAAGAAAATGACACTCTGGAGGCAGCTGACCCAAATATCACTCTCACGGCCATTTCGGGAAAGGAGAGAGAAGCCAAAAGAGAGCAATTCTGTCGGCTCCTGTACGTCAAACGGCTCTCACTCGGCTGAGCTGGATACAATCGCATGGGGATGAACACCTAATTCATCCACCACCATATTATGACAGTCAAAAGAAACTATGATAGCGTTTGCTTCATAGATAAGCCTCAAAAACTAGTATGAATGGCTTGTAAATAAAATAGATACCATATACAGAGTCTGCCACAACATCCCCAATCACCCATTCTCCAACATTTAAAGATGGGAATTGTTTCACTGTGACCCAAATTTAAATAAAGAAGATTTTTCTTTCCCAGCTTTGTCATCTGATAAGGCACGAGATGCCTCCTCACCCTGCAATTGTACCAAATTCATCCAATGTTTTCTTCAACAGCAGCTTTGTGACTAAGCTTTACAGAGAAGGATGGATGTTCAGAAGGCAGATGAGGACATTGCAGTGAACACTGCAAACCCGCTCCACCTTTACAAGAATTTCCAAGCACTTGGAAGGACTTTCAGAATCACAGAATGATACGGGGTTGGAAGGGACCTCTGGAGACCATCCAGTCCAACCCCCTGCCAGAGCAGGTCCACCCAGAGTAGGTCTCAAAGGAACGTGTCCAGGCAGGTTTAATGTCTCCAGAGAAGGAGACTCCACCACCTCTCTGGGCAGCCTCTGCCAGGGCTCGGCCACCCTCCCAGGAAAGAAGTTCCTCCTCATCTTTAGATGGAACTTCTTATGCTCAAGTTTGTGCCCATTTCCTCTTGTCCTGTCCCTGGGCACCACTGAAAAAAGACTGGCCCCATCCTCCCGACACCCACCCTTGAAGTATTTATAGATGTTGATCAGATCCCCTCTCAGTCAACTGTCTCAGTTTCCACTTGCTGAGATATGGAGGACCAGGAAGCTTTGCAGACCCCTGTTACTTCACACAACCATACATCTCCTTAGGTGGGGAACACTAAGCTCAGGAGGATGGTAGAAGATCACCAGAAGATCACCTTCTCACCATCGGTTACCTGTACACCACAATCTAAGAGGATGGTGTTGGGAACACCTACAGCCTCACCATCAAAACCAGTCTCTACAGCAACGTGGTACCCTGCATACACACAGCCTCATGCTGCACAGATGCTCCTTCTAGAGCACCACGTGGAGAGCCAGGAGTCCACTACAACAAGAGAGCAGCACACAAACGCTGGCTCGCTGCTTCAGCTTCTCCCAACTGCTACTGAACTGAAGAAATAAATGAAGAGTTTCATTTCAGTAAATCAGTTTGAAGTAGGATTTGTTTTGGGAAAAGGAGCACAGTAAATCAGAGCAGACTGCTGCACTGGCATTAAGATTTTCCTCCAGCTTGAGTTCAGCAGGAGTCTTAACAGCTTTATCTTGCCAAAGAGTAAAATTTAGAATATAAATACAAACATAAATTCACTATGTAAATTATTTGTTGGAAAAAAATATTTCCTATAGTAAAATAAAAAAAACCCAAATTGTCATTTTTTAAAAGACTTGAATACGTTTTTAGACCCCCTTGGGAAGGGACCTGAAGCACTCGCTGATTGAACTCCCTGCGCTCCATCATACCAGCTGGGAGAACACACATACCAACTGGGTTTTTTCTTTCTGAGAATAGCAGCAAATAACTTCTATTTTTTTGAGAGGAGACTAGAAGTCCTTTTCCCACCGTGCCTCATGCCACAGAGAAAGGCAGACTTCACCAAGCACAAAGTAGCAGGTGGGTCATTTTTAGCCACTGCTTTGCACGGCCGTGTATTTTATCAGACTTCCTATCAACACAGATTATGAAAATTAGCAGCAAATTTAAGGCAGATTAGCCTCCCAAACGCATGGAAGCTGCTCAGGTCAGACATGTGACTTGATCTGAGACTGCAAATGGGAAAAGGCTCTGCAATATACTGCTTTTTGGTCCTGCTGGAGATGGAAAAAAGCACAAGGGTACTACAGGAACAACTGTGGGAAACGCGACAGTCCCCAGCTTCCCCCAGCTTCTCATTTCCAAGCTTCCAAGATTTTAGGAGGGGGGTCACACCTTGATACAACCTCGTTGGTCACTGGGTGAACTTTATGTTTGTCGTGTACTTGTTCTCTTCAAGCTCCAGCCAGGAGACAGCAGATCACCACCATTTAGCAAGACCACAGAGGAATCATGACTCGCCCTCTCAGCACAAACTGGGTCAGCTAAACAGGATTATACAGCACTGGCCAGGTCAGTGGTCTGGCCTTAAAAGATCTTAGAAAAATATCCAGAACACCAAAGACTGTAAAAAAACTTACTTTTCTTATAACTAAAAGAAAATAAGAGCATATAACAACAGAACCTGTACCAACAAGAGAATCTCCAGGTGGCCCCTGCAGTCTTTGGACAACCCGGTTCATTCCCAAACGCGGCTAAGGCCACGCTGCAACTCGGGATACGAGTGATTCCCCATCTGCATTACCAGAATCAAACATTCACAGGAAAATAGGAAGTAGAGGCAAAAAACATTTTAACACACTACATCGCTTTAGTGATGAATGCAAACACAGCCTGACCATTCCACCCAGCACACATCCAAAGATCTAGCACCAACTACACCAGCAATCACTCCACCAGGTCTCTGAAGGGTTAAATCCCTGGTAAGCACAAGGGGCACAACTATTTTCTAACAGAGAGGTGGACAGGCCTCCTTGCAAAAATGTTCTTAATACAAAGGATACTTCATCATCTGCTCTATCACATCTCTTCATTCACTGGAATAAAAGGGGGATTAGCTGCAAGTAACGCATTTCCTAAGAAGAAACCACTGATTATTTGGGGGATTCTATAATGGAGTGGTGGATTCTATAATTCTATGGTGGAGTCTCTCACTAAGGCAACCCATACCTACTTTGCCAAGTTCACCGAATCACAGGGTGGTTTAGGTTGGAAAGGACCTTGAAGCCCACCCAGTGCCACCCCCTGCCCTGGGCAGGGACACCTCCCACCACACCAGGTTGCTCCAAGCCCCCTCCAACCTGCCCTTGAACCCCTCCAGGGATGGGGCAACCACAGCTTCTCTGGGCAACCTGGGCCAGGCTCTCACCACCCTCGTGGTCTTCCTAATGAACAGTCTAAACCTGCCCTCTGCCAGTTTAAAACCATCACCCCTTGTCCTGTCACTACAGGCCTTGGTAAAAAAATATCTCTTGCTTCTAAGTCCCCTTCAGGGACTGGAAGGCTGCAATAAGGTCTCCCCAGAGCCTTCTCTTCTCCAAGCTGAAAATCTCCCAGCTCTCAGCCTCTCTCCATAGCAGAGCTGTTCCAGTCCTCTGACCATCTCCGTGGCCTCCTCTGGCCCTGCTCCAACAGCTCCATGTCCTTCTGCTGTTGGTGGCCCCAGAGCTGGAGGCAGCACTGGGGGTGGGGGTCTCTCCAGAGTGGGCAGAATCCCCCCCCCTCGCTCTGCTGGCCACGCTGCTGCCATCTATCCTATGATTAAAATACCCACCCCCATCTTGAGGGAACCTCCCTCAAGGGGTCTGCAAAGCCACCACTGGGAACAGGTTCCTTTCTTAACACTACGGAAAGAGATGACAATGCCACACAAGAAAAATTGACACACCTACTCACAGAACTAGAGACAGAGCCAGCCCCACTCCTCCAGCGACTCTCTGGGACACCGGCTCACGCTGAAGTGAGGGGAGAGGAGGTTATAAAGAGCCAAAATTAAGAGTATTCAGGTTGGGAGGACAGGAGAGCATTCATCAGAGAGGTTAACGGAGCTCAGGCCCGGAAGAGGTGACCCGATTATAGCCTTTCTTAAAATCACCTTGGTCCATGGAGGCAAATGCCATGCGAGCTCTGTGAGACAAGGGTTGCAAAGAAAATCCTAGTAAACTGCAGGTGTCCAAAGCAAACATTCATAGAGGACTAATTAGACAACATTATACAGAGTAGAACTAATGGGTGGTAGATATATCTGTATAGATACGATACATCAGGAGAAATGTCAGTGTGGCTGCTGGGAAGGGACGTCCAGCCTCACAAAAGGCACCAGACTACCCAGATTTTTAAGATTTGTGAGTCTCATCAGAGCCTTCTGGCAGGGACACCAAAAGGCCCCACCGGAAAAGGGACTGTCCCCATGCGGATAAATAACTGGGTGAAAGATAACAAGGAGTAGGAGTAAAAGGTCATTTCCTGCACGGGAGGCAGGTCCCAGTGGAGTTTCACAGGGAGAGAGGCTGGGACCAGTGCTGGACCAGGACACCCAACAGCGAGGCGGGTGGGATGTGACCGAGGAGCCTGATGGCAATAGTCAAGGCAAGGAAGATGAGCAACCACGAAGAATGGCAGAAGGACCTTGTGACTCCAAGTAACCCGGTAATAAAACGGCAGATGAAATTCCACATAGATAAAGTGACGCATACATCAAATAAAAAAATACAAATCTCAGTTTCATGCTAGAAAAAGACGTGCCCTGAGATGGCCCCAACAAACAGGAGATCCTGGGGCTGACAGGCTGCTCCATGAAAGCTCCGGCACCGCTTAGCGCGGTCCTGAAAGGCAACAACATTTTACCAGTGTTAGAGGAGCACATGAACAACAGATGCTGCTGCATCACCATGAGCACCTGAGGTTCACCCACATCCCAGCCTCAGTCTACAGCTCCGGTCACCCTCCCCATCCCCCTCGTGGGAACAGAGAAGAGGAGGAACAGTTCTGGAAAAGAGGTATGGACTGGCTGGAGCGGAACAGTGAAAAAATGAGAAGGCTGACGGGGAAGAGAGTAGGGAGCTGTAAATCTGGAGTGCCCTGGAGAAGCAAAGCCCCTTAAAAACTGAAAAAAAAAAAAAAAAAAAAAAGAGTGCTTCACACTATGGGTAAGTCTTTAGGCAGAAAGCAGTCAAAATGCTGAGAGGGGTTTCAGACATGCTTCTCCCATGCTTTTCCCAGGGCTTCCACTTGGGCCAGTGTCAGAAACAGGACTCCGGACCAGGCAGACGTTCAGTCCGATCCAGTGGGGCTGTTCTAAAGGAGACTGGAGCGAGCGGCAGGAAGAGTGTGTTCATGAATCAGCTACAAGGCAAAAAAATTGCTACCTTAGGTTATTAATCATTGATTAAGCTACAGGCGATTGGTATTCAGTATTTACTTGTCGGACAAATCTCACAATTGGCACACTTGAAGGGCAGCGCTGATTTATTTCTGTCGATACCTCTCCAGCAAATCCTCCAGGGAATGGGATTTTGCAGCCACCCAGATCGATGAGGTTTTGCCACAGATTGCAAAGAGAGCGGGAGCAGGCGGAGGAATACAAATCACACTGGGTATTGCCCCAGAGCTGGACGTTTCAAGAAAACAGGCCAGAAGGAGAGAAGACTTTACGTGAACCAGGGAATAAAGAGGATCATTTCCATATGGCTATATGGAAGATCTCTGCGTACTTCCTCCCAAACACTTCAATTTTATTTTATTTTTTTAATATCCCAGGAATCAGTTTCCACTATGAAAATTCTGTGCCTTTTAAAAATAGTTTAACTTTGTTTTTTGAATGTCTGCTAATCAGCTTCTGTAAACGAGTGTCTGCTTAAGTTAAAATTTAGTCAATTCTCAACTAAAAAAAAACGTTTATCGTGAAAATCAGGAGATTTTTAGTCAAATCTGGAGGAGATGCTGCACACAAGACAGGACACCTGCAAGATACACAGGAAGAACCTTACTTATTTTTACGTCATTTTTAAAAGATATTAACAACCCCGTGTGCACAATCTCCCACCCAGCCCCTTGCCTGCCTACAGACATTTCTCTAACCTCACACCCCGGATTACGCAGCATCACTCAACAGCTGTGCCCCTGAATCCCTAACGGCGCCAGACTTCCAGGAGTTAACGAGGAGTCAGAAGCTCACCCTCAAGGTAGCATGGAAACCATCTACACACAAGAAATACATCACCCTTCCAGCCTCTCTACTATTTTAAGCACGAAGAGAGATACAGAACTTTACAGACGATGACTTGTTATACCCGCGTCTGGCACGGCCGCACCGCTCCCGAGTGCCCGACGCTGGGATGTCACCGCGAGGAGTCGATGTCCCCCGATGCCACAAACACCATCGCTCATCCCGAAACCCACGTATTCCCGAGGCGTGGACCCAGGTTCAGACCCAGACGTCCTTTTCCCACATTCCTTCACCAGCTTAGCTCAATCAGAAAAGCAAAGTAGAAACAATCGGCTCCAAGGCGCCGATTGTTTTTTGGGACGGTTTTGGGGATTTTTAGAAGAGAGGAAGCGCTGTGCACTGCTACCTACAAGGCAAACAATACGACCCCAGGAAAGGGGATTAAGGGCTGAGCAGAACACCACAACGGGCATTCAAAGGAAAAAATACTAAAATGCAACTGTGAGCCACCTCTCCAGCACCACCGAATGCAACAGTCGTACTAAGAACAGTAGGCACAATCTGCCCGTCACCCATATGTATGCCTTCTCTTTCTCCTTCAACAGGATCTTAAACGAGGTCAGGCACACACACTCAGAAGTCTTTTCTGACAAATTTGTAACTAAAAAGGTGGAACTAATATCTGTAAGAGCCGAAAGCTGGTATCATGTCCTTATTTAGGCAAAAAAGCTGGCTGACTCCAACGATTTTCATCTAAGCAAGGTAATAGGGAGAAATCCTTCCCTCCTCTGTAAAAATGTAAATCCCAGGTCAGTGAGTCATTTAAGCACATGCCTAACGTAAAGCTTGAAAGAAATCCTGCTAATAACCGGGCTGCTCGCATATTTACAGTTAGGCATGGGCTTAAGTACCTGGATGATCTGGCAATACCCATTAGCCCCCGGAAAAGAGACTAAAACAAGCTGGTTCGTGAATTAATCACAGTGGTATGAACAGAATTGCTAATATTAAACTAGGGGGGATTGTACGTGTGTGTGTGTTGAAGCATCTGTTCAAGTTCAGGCACATAAAACATTTTTCAGCCCAATGACTCCACAGGGAAATGCCTCATACATCAGCTCATCTGACTCAATTTTTCCATCACATTTCCCTTTATACAGTTTTGTCCATAAATACACTATTCGGTTTTTCCAAATATAGCTTTTTATTTATAGAGACAGAAAACCTCGTAACTTCTGTTATTACTTAAAGCCCTGGGTTCTTCTTTGAAACGTAAACATTAAGGAATTATGAGCCAATACCGAGGTATGAAACTGTTATCTACGTTTGCTATCGTATTTACCACTCTCAGTATTTCCTTCACCAGAAAATACCCAGTAACGTCATAACTGCCCAGGCAGACACACACCAATTTAGCCCATAGCACATCAGGGAACTTTCACCTTAAATCACACAAAAGAAATGACACAAAAGAAAGCCGCATTTTTAAAAATCCCAACCAGATCTTCCAGACAATCCACAATTTGGGGAGAGCCGTGCGTCACTACCCAAACAGTGATAACCATTCATATTTATGGTATGAGGAGGTCAGAAATCTAACAGTGCCTTCGTCCTCTCCAAGGAGAATTTTGAAGATAAAATTCATTTTTGTGGCTTTTGACAGAAAGCAAACAGCCTACCAACATCGTGAGGAAGAATGGCCAGTGAATAAAGAATTTACATTTAAAAAGGATGGGATTCTTTTCAGAGGCAGAATTTAGACATCGAGCAACATTGAACACAGCAAGTGAAATGGGATTTAACAGAATTTGACCATTAATAACCACAATTTGAGTCAAACAGAAAGCACAGCAAGTTATTACGTGGCACAAGCACGGGACAGTGGAATTCCACTCCCGCTGCTCACAGGAAGTGCAAAGACCAGCTGGAGGGGCTGATAATGACACAGGGTCCTGCAATAAAACATTCATTCACAAAACAGGGCAAAGGGGATCGATTCCCCGCACGGAGGCGGCAGCGCAGCCGCCCTCAGGGCGCTGACCGGGCTGTGGCACTGTGGCACGGGGACCTGTTTTTGGAGACACATCTGTGATTCAGGGAGTCTTCCCAGGTGCTGGGCAGGGATGCTCAGAAGGACTGTGTGTCTCCACACAGGTCAGCTGTGTTAAAGTAGAGCAAGCATAAGAAATAGGAAATATTAATGGAACTTTTTTCACTGCAATAGTTTACTTCCTATCAAGCAGACTAAAAAATCTGGAGCAAAACCTCCATAAAACACTTTGTCGAGTGGCAGCACAAAAAACAAAAGCTGGAAATGGGGTGGGAAGAAAGGATCACTTTCCTCCTAATGAGAAAGCAGCGCCCATCCTCTCGGACCACAGAGCAGCCAGACAACAAAGGGGTCCATTATCTGCCCAGGATTTTACTCCAACTGTTTAACAATCGTTACCGCTGTCCGAGTTTGTGCCGCCATCCAGGGAACCCTGTCTGAGCAATAAGGCAAAAGCATAAAATTGGTACCTGCTACAATTCCGTTTGTGTTGCCAATGTTTCAATAAAAGACACTGAAAATCTCAAGTGCCATTAGGAAAGAGCCACAAAATTGCCTCCCGCTCGACACTGTTAGAGAGGCTACAGACTGAGTCTATAACTTTTCTTCTCAGCCCCTCGGCCCTCGCAGGTACCAATGACTGCAAGGTGAACGTCAGCAAACCACCAAACCCCAACCTGATGAGCAGTGTCTGCCTGGTGTGTCCCGATCCCGGCTCGCACCTTCCCTGCTGTGCAAGCTCACTATGATATCACAAGTCCTCACACGCCAGCATCACGGCTCGCTCAAAAAAGAAGCGTCAGTCACACCGCGAGCGCCTGTTGGCTCCAGCTCCCCCAACACACGCACTCGAGGCACAGCAGTAACCAGTAAGTAACCAGGACTAACCCAGTCCTAACTTACCACGTTGCTTTGCTTGTCCTGAGTGGCTGAGCTACACCTACATCCAGTGGCAGGCACTATAGCCGCATGGATCTCATCCTTTGCTTGGCAAAAAGTGATGTTTTAGGAGAGCCCGGGTTTTTTTTGGACTCGCAGAAGTTGCTGGCTGACAGTAAGTTACTAAGTCAACAAGTCTGCATGTTAAAATTCATCACAAACTCTCCAACAGCGATTAGATTTCACAGCTTATAAGAATTTTGCTCTTGAATCTTGTCCTTGTCAGCTATAAAACCACAAGAAGCCAGAAAAGACCTTTTAATAAGATAAAGTTTCACCTATGCAACACAATTCCCAACTTAATTACCTCTGAAACCACCAAAAATTCTTCAGAAAATCTGTGTCTACAATTAAAACTCTTCAGCAGGTTCTAAAATCTTTGCTAAATTCTTAAAATTGGTCTAAACTTGCCTAGCATCCGATCACTGCCTTCACACACCTTTGTCCCCACAAACACAGTCATAAAACTTTTCCTTAACGAGTTTTCTTTTAACCTTCCCTTTGTTAAGAGACGGACGGGACCGCTGGAAGTCCTCACTGTCTGCGCGTTTTCTGACCCTTTCAAAGCTCTTCTCTAGATCATTCACAGCGAGCCACCGTGATCTCAGCCAGTGACCCTGATTTTTTCAGTTATTTACAGTTATTTGCATCACTTGCAAGTTATCTGTGATGACTTGGATGCTTGCTTCAAAGTAACAGGCAAAAATAATCATTAATGAAGAGCTAAGAGTGGGCACACATGGAACACACCTAGAAAACAAGTATTTCATGACAATTCCTCGTTTATAATCATGCACTCAAACCTGTGAGCTGCTTTAAAAAACTCAAAAAACTTATTGTTGCTGCATCAATTAGGAAAACACCTAAGATTTTTAAGTTAAAATGCTGTCTATTAGCCATAATTCACTGCACCAGCAATAACACAAACTCACAATGTTAGTGCTAAAAGTACTAAAGGTTGATAAGGGCACAGTCAGTCATTAAGATTTTTTTAATAACTTTTCACAATTTATACTGGTCTGAAACTCGATGAAGCCACTTTTAAAAGCCATGGCAAGGATGAGAGAAGCTGGGGCACAAACCCAAGTAGCCACAACGAATAGCAGCTGAATGCATTTTCACCACAGGTGAAGAAACAGGAGATTGTCTTGCAAAACAAATTTCACTTTGATCTGAAAGACAAACCTTCAAATGCGTGTGTCAAGGCATACTAAAACCTGCTCCTTGTTCTGTTTTGCCCCATCCTTTGCCATTTCAATTCAGAAATGTCAGTCGAGTTACTATTTTTTCAAGAAAAACGCTGAAAAGGGATTGTTTTCTTACAAGGAGCCGCAGAAATATTCCCAGGGCAGAGACCCCCGCTCAGCACAACCGAGCCAGAGCAGCAGCCACCCCATCACCCCGGCTCACCTGAGCTTCAGCTGCGAGCCCCTCACCCCCTTACCTCCCCTCCTCCTCAGCCGCAGACATGGTCAGGAGCTCCTGCCCATCCAGGATCCCCGGCTGCACCGTCGCACGGGAAATCCCTGCCGTCAAAATACTCTACACCCTGGCTTCAATCCTCAAGACCGACTACTCGTTCGGAGCCTTTGCTGCTGACCGGAGAGAAGGACGGATGCCGAGCAGCCTGCGCATTCGTCAGGCACTGAAAATATGTAACGGTTCTCCCCACCCACCGCCAAGCCCTCCCGATCCGCTTCAGTCACCAGCGCGACACCAGAGGGAAAACAAACATCGTCCCCTCCTGCCTTTTTAGCACTGCAAAAACACTAGAGTTAATTTTAGGATTGCTGAAAATACGGGACTTTCAGCTGTTTCCAGTGGTGTGCGGAAAGTAAGGAAAGGCACAGTAAGGCTCAAATTACCTGTGTGCTTGTACATTCACTTTCTTTTAACAATTCTTACGTATCCCACCTCATAGAACTGAGCTCGTTCCCCCCAGGAAAGCACATGCGTAACTTTAGAATATACTTGGAAAAAATGAAATATACAAAGAAGGGAAACTTTCATCTTCCTAATCACAAGTCTTGACACAAAACAAAACAGTTTTCCCCTTTTAAATGACCTGAAGAAAGGTGAGGTTTGGTCACTGGACTGACGGCTGGTTTGCTGAACACCACCATGAAACAGATTTCTAACAGAAAGGGACAGATTTTTTTTTCCTACCAATTATCCTTGACTTACAGGGGGCAGAAGATGTGGAAATAATAACAGGAATAATCAATTGTCTGTCAAATGCAAGGGTTTTGTTCATCCTCCTAAACACCCAATGAGAAAGCTGGACCCGGTGCTACCAACTGTTGCTCAAGAATCCATACTGTACATCCATGCCCTAATTAAA
>JAHREE010146796.1:0-17407 GCA_033628505.1 Tringa tobata | reverse complement strand
AGATGGAAGAATTTAATTGATCTCATTAAGCTCCATTTCTCCACAGGTCTTACTTACACTCGTCACAGAGGGGCCCTTCCCTGGTTCCCCACTGAAACCCTTGCACGATGCTGTCCTTCACAGAGCCCAGCAGCGACTTGTCCACCTACAGACAGACAGACAGACAGCTTCAGAGACCAAAGCTGCACCACGAGGCAGTAACAGACAGACCCCAGTTCCTAGAAGAGCAGCAATGTCCCCCTAAACCCCAACGTCCATCCCTCCCTCTCACAGCTCAGGAGCATCATCTTCAGAGTCTGGCACCTAAAGCTATAAATTAAAAAAGTCCCTATTTTGGTAATCTTGAAAGGCTGGACATTTAGTTGCCTATTTTGAGGACGCTGGCCCAAATAGCAACCCCTGAAGAATAACAGACTATTTGCTAGCCAGTGTAGGAAGTAGAGCAGATCTGAGATCCAGCAAACCAAGGAGCATCCAGCACTAGCACAGCATCAGGAGTTCTGGAATGCAGGTTCTGGAAGGAGCGGGCACCTCTTGGCACCACAGGACAAAGATCTCACTGAAACAGACCCTCCCCATCTACGTTCCTCACCTCTGAGGGCAGCGTATCGTCTACCAGGATGTTTGGGCCAGTGGCATCTGGCCCAAAAGCCCAGATGGAACGGGCAGCCAGCAAATCCCAGTCATATTTGGTCTGGAAGAATTCACCCAGCTTCTTTCTGACAGAAGAAAAGGAAGAGAAGAAACTTTAGGAAACAAGTATCCGACCCGCTCTCACAATTTATTTACAACCCTGTTCCCTTCAGACATAAAATGGCTTCAGCTTTTCACCTGGAGCAGCTCATTGGCCAAGGAGGGATGCTCATGGACTACCTGGTACCAACACTGGACCCAGGACCCTTGCCTGGAGCCTGTTGGCTGGCACTGTGCACCTTGCAGGTCCCAGCATTCCCCTTTTTCCCCTAATTATTGGATTCTAGCTGGATTTCTGCTCTCCCCAGATGGGTCATACCTGTTCCACGTTATCTGGACCACTTCGTTTTCAATGTCCTCGGCGAGTCCCTTCTCCAGAGGCTCAGCAATCATCGTGATCTTGTTCCTGAGAAGAGAGACGGTCGTAATTAGTCCGCGGAGTGATGGAAATGGGAG
This sequence comes from Tringa tobata, assembly GCA_033628505.1. Taxonomy (NCBI): domain Eukaryota; kingdom Metazoa; phylum Chordata; class Aves; order Charadriiformes; family Scolopacidae; genus Tringa; species Tringa tobata. The sequence goes on along the minus strand of JAHREE010146796.1, from coordinate 16,258 downwards.
TAATTGGCAGGACCTCAGGGATTGCGCGCTGCCTCAAACACAGCCAGGGAGACGAAGCCATTCGTGTCCTTCGCTGTTACTGTCTTGCTTGTAAAGACAGCCCACACGCCTAACAACTGCTCTCTGAAGCTTGCTCATCTCCAGGAGCAGATTGCCAAGGGACACCATGGCTCCATCCCTCCTGCCAGACGTCCTGCACTCCCCCGGGCTGCGGCAGGGAGCCCATGGGCCAGGCAACCTGCCTCTGGCCAAGCCAGCCCTCCCCGTGGCCGACACATGGGACGTTGCCCTGGAGAACCTCACCAGCGTGAGGTATCTGCCCCCAGAGCAGGACACCTCAAAAGATCAAAGACTGACCTAAGACTGGAACCTTTAAGGACAAGAGGAAACGGCCTCAAGTTGCATCAGATGTTTAAGGCAGATATTAGGGAAAATTTCTTCACTGAAAGGGTGAAGCATTGGAAGAGGCTGCCCAGGGCAGTGGTGGAGTCACCATCCCTGGAGGGATTTAAAAGCTGGGCAGACGTGGTGCTGAAGGACATGGGTCAGTGGTGGTTTGGGCAGGGTTGGGTTGATGGTTGGACTCAATGATCTGAAAGGTCCCTTCCAACCTGGACGATTCTACGGTTCTACCTTTCTCTTCCCAAAAATAAGGCTGCCAACCCCAGAGAGAGTACACCAGAATAAAGGAGGGGAAGGAAGTGCAGTGAAAGGACAAGGGGCAACAGTTTTAAATTGGAAGAGGGGAGATTTAGATTAGATACTAGAAAGAAATTCTTTACAGTGAGGGTGGTGAGACACTGGAACAGGTTGCCCAGGGAAGTCGTGGCTGCCCCATCCCTGGAGGGGTTCAAGGCCAGGTTGGATGGGGCTTTGAGCAACCTGGTGTGGTGGGAGGTGTCCCTGCCCAGGGCAGGGGGGTTGGAACTAGATGATCTTTAAGGTCCCTTCCAATCCAAACCATTCTATGATTCTATAAGAAGACCCAGAAACCACAAGGGAACACAGGGAAGCTATCTTCAGCACGTGACAGATCATGATTTGCCTGAAAATCCAGGCATCAAGATGTCCTGTGCTCCTAGATCTCAGCCTGGTTACCCAGCCTGTGCTCCCTCGCAGACCCCCCTCTTCCAAACACTTGCATCTGATAACACATCGCTGGGGGAAGAAGATGAGATCAGGCCCTAAAGCTCCAGTGCCTCACCAGGAAGAAAAAAAATCCATTTAAAGATTAAAATGGATAAGAGAAGACAAAGCTTTTGCTCATGAAACATTTGGGGAATTACTGAAGGCAGCACTTTGGCACCTGCTCTAGGATCCCAAAACATCTCCTAGTCTTGGAAACACCACAAAACTGCTGAGAAGGTGTGAAATTCAGCTAAAAGAAAGGAAGATGTGCATCTGTCTTTACTCCCTCCGTTCCGAGCGTTCCTACAAAGCACAGAAACACCCCTGAGACTCAGGCATGTTACTGAGGAGCTCAGCAGAGCTGCTGCAACAGCAGGATGGTCTGGACAACAGCTGCTGAGAACAGACCCCTGAGTTTTAAGACCCCTGAGTTTTTGAGAGGGGATGAGTTCAGTCTCCAGTGAGCCCCCTCAACACCGCGCTCGCCCACGGGCTCTTACTTCTTGTTGGGTGTCTCAGCAAAGCACTTGAGGGAGGACGTTTCCACCACTGTCTCACAGAATGTCACAACTGGATCGGCGACCTGGAATAATGACAACTGGTTTGTAAGGTTTTCAAGTACTTTTTTTTTTTGTTTTCAAAGAGACTGTTTGAAATCTTTGACAAGAATAAAAACTGGTTCACCTGCCAGCGTTTTAATCAGCATCGTGTATGAAGGCACAATGAAAGCACAGGCAGATTTACTAATTCCTTCATTCTAACAAGACAAGCACATTTAAACCTAATCCCAGGTATGAAAAATCCTGCTCAATTTATTTATTAGATGCGAGCCAGGCAATGGCTGAAGTTCAGGAAAAGGCTGGAAGGTGGTCACACACCCCTCTCCAAGCCAAGTTTCAGGCTCTCAATCACAGTGGTGTGTGACACAGCCAGGCTGTGAGTTACTTCTGCACCCTAACAGCCTTTTTTTTTTTTCCCCTTTTAAAAGGGCCTGACAAAATCCACGCTATTTGTTCAGCGAGGTTTTTTCCCATTCTTCTGAGAAAGGGGGACAAACCCTCCTCCCCAGGTAGGAAAATCCCTCTCTCATTTCCCCACCTTGATATCAATCTCCGAATACATCTTCCGTAGGTCGTGCATCACGCAATCCAGGTAGAGCTCCCCCGTCCCCAGGATCACGTGCTCCCCAGACTCCTCCACCTGGAAGACAAAAAGATGGGTTGAGCTGCCAGCGTTCCTGCTCCCAGGCCCCTGCTTTCCAGGCTCCTACAGGAGCCTGAGGAAGCATCAGCTTTAAATAAATTGGTTTGGATCAGAGCACCCCAAGGAAGGCTTTTTCCAGCAGAAATTGCTGATGTGCTCTGCGGAAAGCTGCTTCCCGGGCACAGCAAGGTGTGGGTTTTTCTGTTGGATTTAGTTTTCTGCTATTTCCACATGATTTATGAGATCAACTGCAACAGTGTGAAAAAAAAACAAAACCACAAGAAAACAACCCATGGTAAAAAAATATTTACTTTTAATTCAGGCTACAAAGCAGCCCACAGCATGAGCTGGAAACAGCCACACGCCACAAATACCTTAGTAGTAAGCGAGGGGTAACTCTTGTTGACTTTGCGGAGACCATCCAACATTTTGGGGAGCTCTGAGGGGTTGACTGGCTCTACAGCGATTTTGATGACAGAGGTGGTGTTGAACTTCAAAGGACGGAAGATCTGAGCCTGAAACCAGACAAGGACAAAGAGCTGAATCTCTGCATCGTCGACGCCTGCTGGAGTTAGACGCAGCATCCGAGGCTGTTCTCTCCCTCTCAGTGGCTCTTGTGCCCCGGCTGCTCAGCAGAGAAGGTTCCTTTAACCTCAGAGCCTTTGAGATGTGCTCCATCCCCTTGGCTCCCTGTAAAGCTGAGTGATACCAGCTCTGCACAGTACCTCCTCGTTGCCCCGAGGCTCCGTGACAGTTGCCGTCTTCACTATGGGCTGGTCCACTCCTTCTATCAGCACCCAGTTGCCAGCAGGAACCCGGTTAACCTCAATGTGGTACCTAAAAGGCAGGAGAACATCACTACAGGACTGTCCTCTTCCCTGTCCCTGGCAGCAACAACCCCAGGTGGCTCCTCTCCCAAATGAACGTATCCCCAGAGCTTTCCGTACCTCGCAACCGAGATCCAGAGGCGCCCGACGGTGCAGATCTGGGAATCCTCCTCATCTTCCAGGGTATAGTTTTCTCCCAGGACCTTCACGGGCTGCCCGGCGTGGATGGTACCACTGAGAACTCTGCCAAAGGCGTGGAACTGAACGCCGTCGTCCGTGCTGTACATTTTTGTGGTGTGACACATCAGCGGTCCCTTTCCAGGAGAGAATGAGACAGAAATAAGCCCCTTCCAAAATGAAGAGTCAAGAAACAGACCCAGACTCATGGCTGGTAGGACTCATGGCTACAAAGGGATTAATGGGCTGGAATTTAGAAATACTTTTCTGAATTGCCAAGTCCTTCATTTCCTTCTACTGGAAGGACTCTGCCCTCTATGGAAACCCCTGGAATGACTTCCATGGACTTTTCTGGAGCTCCCCTCCCTCCTCTTGTGGAGCAGTAAATAGTGGTTGGGACAAGGCCACGAGAAGAAATGTCATCTGCTGGCCTGCAAAGGGGAACACCTGAGCCTCCGCAGTACCATAAGGTCACTCCACAACTGGTGATCTGATGACAGTCCCAGCTGTATAGTTCTACGTGGGTAATTACAACTCATTAAAACAAACAATTCATTTTCTCTCCAGACATTTGAGCAAAAGCCACGGGCAAGTTCCTCACTAGCTGCTGGCTGGCGTTGGTGGCTCCAGACAACTCTGAATAACAGCTCAGCACAAGCTGTTTGAGGAGGAAGGTTTTTGCAAGGCTCTGCTATGAAAGGTGCTGACTAACGAATACAGGGCTATTTTTATCAGTATAGTTCAGATCAGTTTTCTCAGAGTTGGGAGAGAGAATCAAACTTCACAGAAAAGGGACATAAAGGCAGCAAAAGGACATAAAATCACCCCGCAGTCACCACGTGCTCCAAAGTCCTGACCTAGTCCTGTTCTCCTCTGAACACTGTCAAACAATTCCCTCTCTCAAGGGCTGCCCTAGCAGGCAGCTGAAGTTTCTCAGAGTGAAGGGATTTGTTTCGGCGTCGGATGAGAGGTTTCAAAAGGCTGGAAGTCAAATCTGTGCAGATGGCTGTCTGGGAGGCAGCTGCCCTGTCAAGGCAGCGAAAGGAGGGCGTATTTGCCACGCTTTTGGACAACTTGGAGCAAAACAGAAGAGTTTCCTTACATCAGGGTCACATTCACTCATGGCCTCCCCCAGATCAGAGTCAACGCCGCCGGTGTAGGTATGTTCGATTTTGGTCTTGGCCCCCACCTTGGGGGAGGGGATGTGCTGCACACACATGTCCACAAAGCCTGGAAAAGTAGTATTTCATGACAACAGGATTAAGCAACGTCCAAGAAAGAAATGGACTCCAATAAACACAAGAGAAAGCCATTCTGACTGCAGCACACCCGCAGCAACGGGGAGGATGTGAGCAGCGTCTCAAACCATCCTTTGGGCAAACAGTTTAATATTCTGTATTTGGAAAGCTGAGAAGGGAGCTGTGCCCTTCACCCCGTTGGTATGAGACCAGGGAAGACTGTGGAGAGAAGACAAACAGCATTTACCTGTGAATTCCCCAAAGAACTTCTTGCAGACAAGGCGCAGGAGGGGCCGGATGTTCAATTTCAGTTCCTCTTTGGTCAGGTGGATGCCAAGCTCATCCAGAGTCCTGGGCAGGGTGGTGTCCACGTCCCCCACCACCTGTGAGACATCGAGCACCACTCTCAGCTTCATTGTGTGGGTGGGTCCAAGCCAGTAACTCCCAGGGGCAGCTTCACACACCAGCCATCACCCTGAGGGCTCCTGACCTGCTCTGCTTTACAGCTCACACGAGAACTGGCAGGTTCAAATTATCCCTTGGCTGATAGTAGAGCACGCTAGAATCAGCAAAGCCACTTCTATTAACTGTGCAGAGAAAGGGCTGTATTTGCAAGGAACAACTCTTAAGGAGTTGCTCACTGTTGTTCTGCACCCCCAAACCCAACCTGGCAAATCCCAGTGGCACCAGACACACCACCACATAGTGTTCAACCCTCTGCTGCTCCCGTCTGGAACCCTGAGGAGGAAAATGGATCACTGCCTACCTGAGCCAAGATCTTGTACAGGGGCTCCAGAATGAACTCCACGAAACTGCGCTGGGAGCTGCTCGTTGGGGCCTTTTTAGTGAACTTGCGGCTGTTGGGAGACCAAAGGAGACGTAAGGAGCACACACTCTGCAGCCTGCAAGCACCTCTGCTGCCAACACAGCCTCTGCTCTTCCCAGCTTATCTTCTTCTCCCTCCCAACCCTCCTGGGAAGCTGTCAGGGACACGGGAGTCCCACTTACTCCAAATGAAAGCCAGAGGAGGCTCTCTGCTCCTGCTTATGGGATGCAGGAGGACCACATGGATTCACACCAAGCAGGAAGCCTGACTGAACCCTTCCCAGATACTACTCCATCATGGGACAACTCAGGTCAGAAGAGACCCTGGATGGTCACCTAGTTCACGTTTTACAGGGAAAGGAGGGAACAGCCCAGCAATAAACTAACAGACATTTAAACAGGCTTCTTACGTCTTCGGGTTGAAGTAGATGTCACCCCAAAGCCGCTTTGCAAACTCCTGGTAATTGATGTCTCCTAAAGGGAAGAAGAAAATGGCAAAAGTCTCTCAGATGACACTGTATTTCTCTCTTCTTTGGGTTCTGGTTTTTAAAACAACCCTGAGGATTCGATTTAATGGACCAATGCTGGTGAGCGAACGCGCGGTCCCAATTCTGAATAAAACAATTAAGGCCTGACCTGGGGACAGCAGGCAGAGGTGGGCAGAAGACAGTCCACCGAGGGTGACAGCAGCAGCCCAGGCACACTGTGGCTCCACACACTCACTTCTCAGGGACATTTCAGCTCCCTCAATTACACACAAGGTTAGAGCTGAGAAGAGCCAGCCTGCCAGACGCCGCGCTGCAGGAACCCACTTACATCTGCTTCATTTTCCAAACGTTAACGCTGCAACCTGACGCTGTAGTGCCAAGGTGCTGGGATCCTTTACACCCCGTCTGCCCCGCAGGCTTCACACAGGCATTTTCTGCCCTGCTGAACATCTCCAGGTTCTCTTCTCTCTGTCAGCTGATGCACTAAGCGCATAGCCAAATATCCCAGTGCCCAAGGAATAGTGGAGTGCTTGGCTGTCACGGTAGATTTACAAATAATAAGACAGCGGTGATAATTTACAGCAGTTTCCAAACAAGCTTTTGCTGTGGGCAGATGTGCAAGCATAAGAAATTTCATGGTGGCTGCGGGTTTGACAGTTAAACTACTATAACTCACGCTGGTTGAAGTGTGGTGGCTGCACATAAAATCCCTGGTGGCCACAATCCAGTATTACTGGCTTCAAGTACCCGTTCAGCCCCTGTCTGCCCCTCACGGATGACACCTCCTACCAACTGTGCCTGCATCTTTATCAGTCCCCCAAAGAGGGGGTACCAGTCTAGCAGGCACTGCGTTAATGCCACGACGCCCAGGGAGCTCATTTATTTCTCCAAACTCACGAGGACACGCGATAGTCCTGACACATCAGTCCCTGACCTCTACAACTTCATCCTCCCTCAGGCAAACTCCTCTGCAAGAGCTGGGCCAGCTGCTTTCCAACATCCTTCCTCCCCTGCTCACAGCTCCTACGGATCACCCCAAATTCCCCAGCGGGAGACTTCAAAACTCTCGCCTGTACAGCTGGCTAATGGAAGCAAAAGGCCCACTTTTACAAGTGGCAGATTGCCTTGAGCGGGCACCTGGGGAACAGAAAATTAAATCAAAGCCAGAAAAAGACAGTTTCTTAAAAAAGAAAGAGGGCAAGAGTGCAAAACCTTGTGGGCCAAGCTTGTGCCCGGCTGCAGCTGAGTCTCAGGCTCTGGAGACTTTAGTGAGAAGGCAGGAGGAACTTAACTGCTTCGCTTCTGAGCTCTTCTGACAAGGAGGCAAAGCACAAAACACACACTTGCCTTCAACTGTCCTAGCAGGACTTCTTTTTTCTGCTCGAGGGTATGTATAAAATATCAGCTTGTGACTCAAGAAACATTAATCAGGAGAAACTATCTAGTTAAAAACAAGTTAGAGCCATATTTTTGCTTTTTATAACCCAGCGCCCAGATCTGCAGTACCCCCTAGAAAGTCAAGAACTGGCCATATACGTGCAGCGAGAGTCGAAGCTGAATGGCTTGGAAAGCCTCAGCAAAAAAGGTTAGGAAATGAGATGTTAAAGTGTACAAGGTTTCTGGATAATCCTCACCATATGTGTCTGCATAAATCTTTGCAAAAGATCCCAGCGTGAAGCAGATGCTGTACTGTGAACTGGAGAAACACACGTTCCCCAGAAGGGGAGACAGAACGAGGTTCTCATCGGTGGAATACATGCTGAGAGGAGACAGTTTGTAGAGACAAGAAAAATAACAAAAAATCAATGTTATGAACCAAGAGAGACACTTAAATCCCCACACCAAACAGTATGCAACAGGCAAGGATTCTACATTGCCAAACAGCAGCTTAAAACGGGCTGCAGCACGCTTGCCACTGGAATTTCAGGGTCAGTATCATTTTATGACTACAAATTCCAAAGCATTCGTGTGCAAAGAAATATTTAAAGCCTAGAACTAAAAAGTTACAAGTGCTTTGTATTTTTTGTCAGATAAGAGTTTTTTCTCCCCTAAAAAAAAGGCAGTAAAGGTGGTCAACCAAGAAAGGGAAGATACTACAAGGCAAATAACGTAGGGATAGAATTGAATTGAAGGTTTTAATGAGCTCCCAAGCACACTGGACAGGATAAATTACCCTGCTCAGACCTGCCTGATGCCAGTAGCAACTGAACAGAGACATGCAAGGGAGCTCCTGTGCAAATCCACACAAATTTGAAGGGGAGAATGCTGTTAAGAGAATCACCCAGATGCAGAGGAACCCCCAGAAACAATGCGTTGCTGCGGTGAAAGCTGGAGAAGATGTCACCCCCTTCCCCGAGCAGGGTCTCACAAGGAGATCTGACCACAGCAATATCACAGTCTCTGTTTAGGGGCTGGGACAGCAAGTTCACTTTAGTTTTATAACACATTTAGGAGCTTTGAAACATCTCAGCCCACAATCTAAGGTACAATGAGATTGTCCAGGCTGTATTTGAGACATTTGGGAGCACAAAAGTTCCCCACTCCGGTCACATTTCCACTTTCCCTACTTTTTAACAGAGGGAGGAAAGAGCTGATCCCATGAAGCTTCTCAGAATTCAGGCAGGACTGGCCCTTCCCTTAGAACTCAATGTATTGACTGAGATGAATTTCAAATGGTTCTTCCTGCTCTGTTTTCTATGATTCAACATTACCAAGTGACAAAGCCATGAGATTTTGGGTGCACATAGTGCTCAGAGAGAAAAAGCACCCTCCTTGGAACAGGCACAGCAAGCACTAACATCATCCCAAACACTCATACCTGATCAGCCCATTAACTTCATCCACGATGTGTCGGAGTTTGTAATAAGCATCCGTAGGGGGAAGTTTCAGCTCCAGGATCAGGCGGTCTATCTTGTTGATACACACTGTCACCGCCAGCCTTTCCTGCACCGCGTGTTTGATCAACCGCTCCGTGTTCAGCATCACCTGTGGGGAACGAGAAGCACAAACGTCCCCTAGAGAAAGCCCTCCAACGAAATGCCATCCAGGGAGTGACAGACGAGGCAGCGACCCTTACACGCGGGGCTGCAAGCCTCCAGAAAAACCTAAGTTCAGCCAGCAGGGATCAGCTAATCTTCCTGAAATTCAGAATTAGGTGCTAAGCCAACCGAATTCCTTGAATCCTACCCCTCGGACATCTCTGATATAAATAAACCTCCTCAATTTTAGGTGTCACAGGGATGGAGATGCAAAGCAGTTAGATAATCAGGTCGCAGGCATCACGTCAGCCCTGGACACAGAACCAGAGGTTTTGACTCCCTGTTTTGGCTGAAAAACACTCTTGCTTCCTAAACTGTCCTCCAAAAACCCTTCACCCTGGAAAGCTGAACCCCCCCCCAGGCCTTCAGGCTGAGGCAGGATCAGAGACTCCAGAGGAAAACATTTTGAAGTTAACCCCCAGGAAAACCTGACACTCACCCCCTCGGCCGCATCAATGAAAAGCACAACGCCGTCCGAAATGCGAAGGCCAGCGGTCACCTCATCGGAAAAATTGACATGACCTTCAAAAACAGAAAATGGTGGTGAGAAGCAGAGCCCCAACGCCGGCAGCACGGAGGGTGGAAAGCCATCCTTCTGCCCCACAGCTTCCTCTGGTCACTGGTACCCAGCCAGGCAGAACACAGCCAGCTTCCTCCTCAGACAGGGACCCGGGAGCCAGAGCTCCGTGTAGGGATCTGCTTCAGCTTTAATGCTATTTTTTGAGAATAAACACAACAACTCATTTAACAGGCACTTTCCCTCACATTTGTTACTGTTTTTCTCGCAGCTCTGTGCAAGTACTTCGGGAAAAGGAGGAAGATTACTTCTCATCAAAGAACAACAGATGCTTCTCCCTCCAATCTCCTCCTGCGCTCTAACCTCCCTCCTCTCAAGCTGTAACTCAGCAGATGTGGCCCAAGACCTTCTTTCCTAAAGTTTGGCCTTTGGTTTCTTACAAGAAGTTGATCTGTGATTATGTTCCCCCCCGAGGAGCTTGTCAGAGCCTCGAGGGAACTTGCTGGGAGTCTCACTGGGGGGCAACATCGTTTGAGCAAAGCTGGGTCCCCGCTGTGCGTGATACCTGGAAAATCCAACTCCACACGTGCTTCTCATACACTGGAGCAAAACACATTTTCAGCCCCATTAGCCCTCAATTAGGCCTGCTAATTAGAAGCATAAGCCTGAGTAAAAGCCAGCGGCACAGTCTTTATTCTGGAAGTGATTTCAGAAGAACAAACTTAGCCCAAGGCTCAGGACTATACTGGAATCATCTACACAAAACACAAACCAAAATAGGGGTTTCCATCTGTGAAAAAAAAAAACTTCCCAGGGTTTCACTGCTCTCAAGTGACATCTCCAGGTGCATCAGTGAGGTTTCAGGGTATAGATTCTCTGTTTTTTTGAGAGCCAATGCTACTCACTTCCACCACAACCCAACCCAAAAGCTCTTTGAAGGCCCTCGTTAACCATCACCCTACGTGTTTGCTCTGCTCTGGTCCTGTCAACAGCACTATCCAGAGGACCAGGGAGGTTTATTAACGAGAGAAACACGTATCTGCTCCACACACCAAGCTGCCTTCAGCTAAGCACATCCCAGACCAAGATTTTGGGGATTACACGCTCACCTGGAGTGTCGATGATGTTGAAGAGAAAAGACTTTCCTTTGGTGTCTGGCAGAACAATGGTCACGGGTGTGCTCTTGATCCCCACTCCCCTCTGCGAGACAGGGAACCAGGATTAGCAGTTAAAAAAAATACACCACTACGTGAAGATGTAAAAGATGCCCAAAGAAACCTGAGAAAGATGGAAAGAAACAAACATCCTCCCAGGACTTCCTGTTACTCCCAGGGGAGGGTGCAACAACCTCAGATCTCTGCAGTATCCCACCCAGCCCCTCCACCCACCCTGGCTCAGACTGGTGAGCCACCACTGCACACTCCCTGCCCCATTTCAGCAGAAGAAATATCAGCAGAGACAGAAGATCCATCTTTTTCTGTGCTTTTGCCCTTTTGCTGCTATCAAGTTATACCTCAAAGTGGCAGATTTGAACGCCCAAAACATAAATTAGAGTGTTAAGATGATGAGAAAGAAATGCTTCACAGGCTTGATCTGGTCATTACAATATTTAGCGAGTAACAAAATAAGATTCTCATTCTCACACCCAACCACGTGGAGTCAGAGCACCCAGCTAAGAGTTCCCATTAAAGGAAACTGAGAAGAAATACATTTATTCTGAAATCATATTTTTTCTCCCCATCCACCATTGCTGCAAACTCCTTCCCCCTTTTTCTCCCAAAGGAAAGGAGTTACCCATAAGCTGGGATAACCTGGCTATAGATGTTCAACATTACACAGGTTATCACCGCAGACAAATAAATAAATGGAGGTGAGGGCTGCAGGAAAAGGAAGAGAGTTGGATCTAGGATCTTACCAAACAAGAGGAGCAGATCATTGTACTGATAAAGAAAATAATCAAAATGTGGAAGGCACAAAAAGATGTTAAAATGGAAGAGGAAACTGCCTACAGCATCTGTGAGTAAAGCACAAGACAACTGGATAAAAATCACTGCCTGTTCTACAAGACTCACTCACCTCTTGCTCTGTGAACAATATATCAGTGTAGCAAAGCTGCAAAGACAAAAGAAAAGTCAGAATGTCACATTTTGGTATCAAATATTTAAGTGTGAAGAAGGACACAATAACTGTACACATGGTTAAGGTGGCAAGTGACAGGGACAGAAAGAGGCCTGAGGTCTGCCTTTCCAGTCCTAGGCTCTCATCACTAAACCACATTTTCCCCACGCAGAGTCAGGCTCCCTCGGAGTGGAAAAGCCAACCCGTGTTCCCCGAGGCAGGAATATTCCAAAAGCTCACTTACATCCTGGTCGTAGCGCTTCCGGATTTCGGGGTGCGTCTGTTCTATCAGGCAGTCGACAAAACAGGTCTGAAAAAGATCAGATGGCAAGAGAAAGGAGGTGACCACGTTCAGGCAGAGACAAGTACAGCCCCATCCCTCCAGCAGCAGCACAGAGAGAGTCAGGCACATCATTAGCTCCACGTGGCTGAAAGAAAACCTCCAAATGACTGCAGCAGGAAGAGGAGCAGAAAGAGGGTGGTGCTGCTGTGGAGCTGGAGGGGTCGGGAGCGATGGAAAAAGCAAGCACCAAAGGGATTGATAACAGAGGGTGGGTATCCACGTACCTTCCCATGGTGCAGGTGCCCACACAGAGTCACGTTTCGAATGAGCTCCGAGTTGTCCATCAGATCCGCCAGGAAACTGGAGGAAGGAAACACAAAAGACTGCTTTGGAGGCTTCTGCTGCGTCTAAGAAAAGTAGGCGCCGTTTCAGCTACACTTTCTATCCAAGGTGCCCCCTGAATCCTCTCCAAGCTCGCATTCCGACGGTGCCCTGCGGAGGAAGAATCCCACTTTCCAGATGGGGAGGACAAGAGAGTTGGAGTCCTAGACAGATGGCAGTGGGTGGGAGGATACCGAGCTGGTAAAACTGCAAGCGATGGAATATTATTGAATATTTTTCTTCTCTTCTAGACAGTATTAGAGCAAAAGTCACATCCATGCACTCAGATGATGAAATGCTTCCACTCAAATAGTGGCAGGCAGTCAAGTAAATCACAGAGCTGGATAACAAGCCCCCCACGCAGTTTTAAAAGGTAGCCACAGGGCTCTGCAGACCATTAATTCTGATTTTCAGGTCTTAAAACAGTGATGGTCCCAGGGACTCAAGGAAACAGTAATGGAATTGAAATCTTTTTAGAACAAGCAATTGAGCCGGGTAATGATGGGCCGGTCACTTCTGCATGGACAGGAGCCAAAATATAATTGAGATCCTAAATTACCAACTCCTCTGAAAAATAATGGGACGCTATAAAACACGCAGCCGTTGCTGTGGGTCTACAGAACATAAGTGCTGTCAAATAATCTCCTTTTTAAAAAGGCTTCAATTTTCACGGATGCGTTAGACTTATTAACGTACAACATTTTGATTAAGAGCTAAAAAATACAAAGATCAATAACAATACTGATTAAAAGCTTGCTTATTGGTCTTAAAATAAGGCTGAATGGGAAATCAATACCAAGCCTGCAGGTTTCTGGTTAAGTCCCCCTGGGAATTTCTCCTGGCCCCATCCTAACTATTTATATTAACAAACAGGATGAAGAGGAACTCATTACAGATGGAACAAGCAGAGGACACAGGGATCAGGAAAGCGGTAGATAATGAAGAGTACAGGTCATTGACTACCAGCAAAATGGACTGCTTAGAAAAATAAAACCCAGCTGGCTCTTTGGTTTATATCTGGCCGTATCAAAAATCTCAGCGATCAATAAACGCGGCCAAACTGGCAGTATCAGGGCACAGCCTCAAGAAGGAGCAGTTCCAAAAAGGTCCTGGGCATCCAAGGAACCAACTGACTGAATATAAACTCCAGTGAAATTTCCTTGCTGGAAAATAACAGGATCCTCTATGATACACAGAGGGGCTGCTCACGCTGGGGTCTGTTTGGCAGCCAGGGAACTGCATCTGGGTCTGGGATCGACGCTTGAAGACAACTCAGAAGAACTAAAAACTGGAAAAAGCTCCGACTGGCCATGAAGTGGCGCATGGAAAGATGAGCCTAACAAGACACTCACGCAGCTCAATCTGTTCATCCCCAAATAGAAGGCAACATACAGAAACACTACACACATGAGGACACAGAGCCCCCCCCCCATCCACAAAACGTAGACGTTGATGCTAAGATTATATATTTTTTATAGAGAAAGCACACAACAGTTTTTATGCTTTACCGAAGTCACGTGAGATATTATATCTCCAATTTTAAATTTGTTTGGACTATTTTTCCAGTGTTTTCTCTCAACCCTTCTCCTTCTGTCAGGTTCTCACAGCCTGGTGTCCCAGGGTGCAACCAGGAGACACCATCAAGCCCAGCATAAGTGCAGCTCAGCTGCAGCGTTACCCTGAGCTACAACACCAACTTTGCACAAAAATTCCCCCTAGAAACTCCTCCAGGATAGATGAGAATTAATTTGAGGCAGCACTAAGTCAATGGTCAACCCAAAACGTCCCAATATGAGGTGTGCCACACACTGACCATATAAATATTTCTTGAGCCACTCAAGAAAACTTGCCTCCAGCAAATCTGCCCAAGTGGGGGTTCCGATTATCAAGCTCTGTATCAGCTGTCGAGGTTGGATTTATGTTTTAGTGTCAGAAAACTACACACTACGCTGAATTACTCAGAGGGAAAAATATCTGTAAAATGTCTTGTGCTTTCTTCCTCTTCTTTTTGGTTCAAAACCTGGGAACCAGCTGCACTCAGCTCTGTTGCTGGTGTCAGTAAGAAGCAAAGCCAGTGCCCCCCGAAATCTGCCTCCCCCACAGCACACATCACTCTGTCCCCCCCCAACCTTTGCCTGCAAACAACAAAAAGCAAGGAAATGACAGCACAGATGGCTTGAGCCAACGTACGCGCTTAAAACCCCTCCATAGCACTTACTCCATCTCATAGACAGTGACCGGTAACGTCTGTTCCATCAGAGAGAACTTTTTGGTTTTCACAGGTTTAATAATAGGCTCTGAAAACAAGAGAGAGAACAATAAAACATTGTTACCAGTGACCCTGAACCCCGCAGGCTCATAAGGAACAGGGACTTTTGCAGACAAAACCACACTTTTTCAAGATGACAGAATCTCTTAGCTTTTTATAAAAGCTGTTGTGCTAGATGATCTTGTCGGTCCCTTCCAAGTGAACTATTCTATTCTATTACAGAAGGATCAAATGAGATGACTTAAACACATTTTTATTTGTCCTGTAATATCATTCCAGTATCTGCTGATATTTCTTCTTCAAAATATAGTTTGTTTGGCATTTGTAATAATCCCAAGCGCTAAAATCGCTAGTCAAACAAGTCTACACATTCCTGGGGCTGGGAGAGAACTCAAAAGGGCATTCAAAGCAATGGAGAGAACAAAAGGGAACATTATTTCCCCTTTTCCAAGGATCCATTAAGAGTCTTCTCCTCCCTCCATACCCAACTCGCTGCTTCCTCCCCACTTACCAGTGAGGGGCTGCGTGTCTTCCTCTTGTACTATGGTCTCCACTTCGGGCCCGTAGACCTCCTCGGCGGTGGGATAGTATTTCTTATCCTCATGCAGCACCACCTCCATCCCAGGGTGGTCCTCGTCATGGTCCCCCATATCATCATCATCGTCATCATCCTCAAGCTGCAACCAACGCTCACATTTAGCTGCTGCCAGCACCAAAGTGTTTCACAAGCACCAATCACCACAGAAGACACTGGCTCAGGATCACACAGGAAAAGAGGGCTACAAACCCAGCCAGGGAACCACCAAGGTGGCCCCAGCACCTCACGTCAGGCAGCAGAGCAGCTTCCAGAGGTGCTCTCCGTAAACAACACGTCTCTTCTTGTGGTGGGACAGCTTGGAAATGAACTCGCAGAGGTTCCCACCCCTCACTCACACACACAGCACAACCCTGGTCACACAGAGACAGCACTTTCAGAGAAACTGCAGGATCAGGAGACTAGAAGGGGCTCCCTCGGTCCTGCCATGCTTTCCCAGCGTGGCACAGCAGCCTCTGCTGTCCTCCCTGTCATCATTGCTCTCCTTTAGTGTCTGTGGAGCTTTCTCTGCCTTCACCACAGAGGAGCTGAGCTCCTTGCAATGCTGTTGTAGCATCAGAGCACGTTACTGAAGGCCTGAAGACCTCATTGAATGGATACTGATCCTTCACTTGACTGAACACAAATAAAACTGCCAAATACGGCCTGAGCTACAGACTCTCCCAGTCCTAACCACGATTCAAGCAGAAACTTTGTCTTTCCCTTTATCACAGGAACAGCTTTTGCTGAATCCTTTAAAAGCCAAATCCACTTCAAGAGTCAAATTCCACCACTGAACAAAGCCTCACTGCAGACCCAGAGCCCGGCATGGGAAAGGAATCACCGGCTTGTGAAGACCATGGTGCTCAGCCCCTGCTCCGGTGGGGGGTATGGGGCAGGATGAGGCCCGTGCCAGGCTCCGGTGGGACGCTGCCCCTCCACCCATCCCCACTCCTCACCTCGTCCAGATCCTTGGACTCTCTGCCCAACTCATCGTCATCATCGTCCGAGTCCAGCTCTGGCCCGATGTAGTTCCCAAACTCATCGTACAGGTCGGTGTCCATGCTGAGGATGGGGCACAGGGTAGAGGAGGGTGAGGACCATGCCCCGTGCACCCAGGGCTCCCAGCACCCACCACTGCCCGACACCGGGGCTCCCTGCCCGACCGGGCCTGACCCTCACCCCGGCCTGC
>JAHREE010146793.1:0-13831 GCA_033628505.1 Tringa tobata | reverse complement strand
ACCCTCTAACACCCCCAAGTCCTTCTCCTCAGGGCTGCTCTCAATCCATTGACACTTATCAATGCCAGACAGACACCCAGATATGCTGCACTTTAATTCTGCTTCGCCAAACTCTGGGTAACCCCTCTCATTCTGGGGGTCAAGTGGGCATTGCTCTCCCCACACCGCAGCAGGGAGTGGTGTTTTGCTGCTCGTCCACTTCCAGCCATCATGGGAAGGCAGAATGGACACGTACCCTCAGACTCCTTTCCTACAGCCCCATGTCTTCTGCTCCGTTGGCCAGCAGGGTGGGAAGGAGAGAGGAGAACATCTTGGTTTCCTTCTTCCCTTTGACACCCACCCAGCCAGTTATGACTGGGTGTGATGAGTACAGGGATGCCAGCAGAGATGCTGGCCCAAGGACCAAAGTAGTGGCCCCAGTAACCCAAACACCAGGGTGGTAGGAACTAATGCTCATAGCAAAGCCTTGCAGCTGGTTGAAGGCAGCAGGAACCAAGGCAGTTTCCCCCAAAATAGCCCACAGTGTCTTAGAAAAACAACCAACCACAAGAGCACCCTCCACTCCCACCAGCTGCTGCCGTTCAAAGGCACCACGGCTGCGTTGTGGTTGGGGCTACGCTAATGACTCACACCGAACTGCGGTGCCGTGGTGGCTTTCCTCTGCTTGGAGACAACCTTGAAACACAGTAAATCTGAAGACATGGTGAAAACATGTTTCTGGATCAGCTGCTGCATTTGGGCAGATCCCATGGCTGCTTATAGTGACTCCCTCTCATGCCCATAGCAAAGGCATTAGAGTGAAGAAGAAGAAGCACAAGCAGTTGCTGGCTTCCTCCTCTGTCACCTGCCATGTCACCGTATCACCGTGCCTTAGCACTTCCAATATAATGCAATTATTAAGTGCTACTGGCTGCTACTTGGGTGACAAATTCATTCAGCTGGCAAAAATTGAGCTTTGTTAGCTGCCCTGCTGTTCTCCTCAGAGTTTCCCCAGCCACAGGTGGATGAGTCACTCCTAAACCCACAGCTGATGCAGAAGTCCTTACAAATGACTAAGCAGTTTAGGAAATGAGCTCTCCGGTTTCTCAGGTGGCAGCTCTGACCAGGCTTTCACACCCCAACACCCATCTGCCATCACATGAAGTTCAACCAGGCCAAGTGCAGGGTCCTGCACCTGGGTCAGAGCAATACCAAATATGGATGCAGGTTGGGCAGAGAATGGATTGAAAACAGCCCTGAAGAGAAGGACTTGGGGGTGTTGGTTAATGAGAAGCTCAACGTGAGCTGTCAATGTGCACCTGCAGCCCAGAAAGCCAACCTCATTAAAAGAAGCATGGCCAGCAGGGTGAGGTGGAGAGCCTGCCTGGAGCACCGTGTCCAGATCTGGGGTCACCAACAGCAGAAGGACATGGACCTACTGGAGCGGGGCCAGAGGAGGCCATGGAGATGCTGTGAGTACTGGAGCCATGGAGAGTTAGATGAGATCTCAGGAAGAAATTCTTTGGTGTGAGGGTGGTGAGAGCCTGGCCCAGGTTGCCCCGAGAAACTGTGGCTGCCCCATTCCTGGAGGGGTTCAAGGCCAGGTTGGAGAGGGCTTGGAGCAACCTGGTGTGGTGGGAGGTGTCCCTGCCCAGGGCAGGGGGGTTGGAACTGGATGGTCTTTAGTGTTTCTTCCAACACAAACCATTCTGTGATTCTACAGTTCTGTGATCACAGCAGATGGCTAGTGGGGCTCTGTGTTGTCTCCTCGTGCACGGATGTGTCTGTGCAAACCTGCTCTTGTGCAAAGACTTATCTTAATCCTAGTGAACTTTGTATAGATTTCCTCTGTAGGAAGCAAAGTCCCCCGGGTCAAAAGGGTTCTTTATTTTATGCAGAGGAAGTCTTATGGCAAGCCTAGATATACAGCCTTGCCATGCAGACCCAACTGATTTTTCTAGGAAAAATGATTGATTTTTGAATTGCGTCATGATTTGAAGCAGCAATAGGAATCTTTACGTAAGGAGTCAGATGTTAAGTGTGCCCTCAAATTTTTACTAAGGGCACAATGAATCTCACCGGATCAGTAATGACTGAAAGTAAAGGCTGCTCACCTCTTCAGGTTGGACATTTTCTGCTCCTGCTCATGAAGACACCTATTTGAAGCCAAGCAATCGCAGAAATGTCTGCCATATTACAAAACAGCAAGAGTTTTGCTTGATTTTTGTTTTAAACTGGACTGTTTGATTTCTGCGTTGCAGAGGTCGCCTGGAATCTGCCGAGACAGCGGCAAGTGTGCTTTGATGGAATTAAAAAGCATAATTTTCTCATTTTTCTTAATTGACAAAACCACTTACGGACGTATGACCGTACCTCTTCTCCCTACCGCGAGCTGTCCCCCACAGTTGAGACGGGTTTGTGGGGAGCCACCACGGCACCCTTGCCCCAGCCTTTGCCTTGGCCAGTCTTGCTACCACGTTGAATGAGCTGCTCTCGACACTTTCCTTGATTTTAGGCAAAAAAACATGCAAAGGCAGCAGGTCTCATGCTGTTCCCAGGTCTCATCTGCCAACACCTCCTCGTAGCAGATGGGACTCTTGAGCAAGCCTTTCAGGAGACACTGTGGGACTTGCGTGTGGTGTTCAAAGAAGAGTTTAGCCCTCTTAAGCCTGGCTCATTTCTTTTCCCTCCCTCTTGTGGATCAGTTTTACTTCTTTTTGCTGCGGTGCATGAAATCTCTGGCTTTTAATGAGAGGGCTGAGCTTTACGGAGATGTCTGGGCACTTGGAGCACCGAAGTTGGTGGGACCTTGGTGCCTACCTGGGCAGTTGGCTCCCATGTGGCACCGTGGGCCATACCAGTGGTGCTATTTGGTCTCTTCTGCTTTTAACACACCCTAAAGAAAAATCTTGTGACTGTGTCCTGTGGGTACTGGAGGCAAAGGTAGGGTGGGTTGTGCTGGAGGAGTGTTGCTTCCTACCCAGCTCAAGGCGCTGGCGTGGCTTTCAGGTGCTGGAGCACCCCGTCTTAACGATGTCTCTTTAATTACTGGGATGTTTATAAGGAGAGGAGCCTGTCCTTTCACTGCCTTTGCCTGTTATCCTCCTTTGGTGAACGTTTATGAAGTCTAGACAGGTGTGGGGCCCACACGTACAGCTTCTCCTCGTTTTCAGTTGTCTGGATGGGCGCTCTGTGACTCACTCCACTCCCTTGCATAGGAGGAAACTTTCATTTATTACTTCCCTCTGTCATACCTTCCTCATGTAAAATGGTTCCTACAGGCACACACCAATCCCCTGTTATAGAGGCCAGCTGTGTTGGGCAGACCCTGGTAGGTAAGCCCCCAAGATTTGTCCTGCTCTACCTGATGGGGAAAAAGGGGCAACCCTCCCTTTTTCCATATATATATATTATTTTTTTCCCCTCCTAACGCATCCGCATCACATATCTGCTCCGCAAGGGCACCTGGAGGCCGTGCCATGGCTCCAGTGTGGCTGGAGTTCATTTTGCATCTGAAACAGAAATTAATAATAATAGTAGTAGTAATAATAATAATAATAGGATAAGGAGAAGAAATAGGGAGACAAGAGAAGGACCTGCAGTGAACTGCCAGAGGAACGCGGTGCACTGGGGTGAAGTTGTGTTTTGTCCTCTCTCTATTTATCCTCCATCGTTTTCACTAGTGATCTTGGAAAGAAAGTGGAGTAGAAGTGTAAATGTGAGCTTGGGAGGCTTTTCAGTAACCAGCTGCTCAGTGTACCTAAAAGCTCTCTCCTGTGTATTCTCCACTGCCTGATATGGGCTGGGCTAACCTACAGCTATCAGGGGGGCTATTTTTTTAATTTAGTAACCACCCACCGCTATCTGTGGCAACCTGTGGAGCCTTAATAATGAGCTTCAAGAGCTCTACCCCTCTGCTGTGGCTTGCTGAAATGAGGGAAGAGGAGCCCTGACTTAATGGGGACAGCAGGACCATGCCAGCAGGTACACAGCAGGGAAGCCACAACTCTTAATTCTTCTTTGCAACCAAAAATGAAGGCTGAGGCTGAGTTTCCCTGGACTTGAAGCCACGCAAAACAGTGAGGGGTGAGGACCTCCCCTAAGACAGGTAGAATAAGAGAGTCAAAACCTTTGGGATTTGGGGGTAGAGGTGGCTTCAGCAATCCCTGGTGCTCTTTACGACTCTAAATCAGTGCTTTAAAAATAGGCCCTGTGATGAGGGAGCACACTCTCGGGAAATGTTATTCCCCATGTGACATGGCAGATGGAGATTTATGTGCTATCGTGTAATGATTTTAATGGGTTCTGCCTAAGATGGGACTCGGTGCCAAAATCAAACCCCAGGCACTGTACAAGGCTGGAGCGAGCGCCGGTATCCCTCCGGCAGAGCCGTGCACGAGGAGGAAATTCAGCTCAGTGACACCAATGAGGTGTTGCAGCAGTAAAAGCTCAAAGCACATCCCCAGAAAGCAGCGTGGGACTTTGCATGGAAGCCTTCAGGGCAGGATGAGCCTGTGGCACCGTGAGGGTCTGGCCCAGGGGTGCGTACATCTCCCATGCCTGGAGGGGTGTTGCAAAGAAGGGGTTAAGAAAAGACTTATTTTGGTTGCAGACCAACCACTGGCAACTGAAAATAAACAGGCAAGGCATCAGCTCCCATTGAGCTTTAAATAAAACGCAGGATTTTGGAAAAAAAAAAAAATAGTTGTTGGTTTCAAGCACAGCTTCAAGGAAGGTAGAAAACCTTTGATCTCCCGAGCCTCTCTGCAGTGCAGCTTTCAGTTTCAGGGGTGCGTCTTGTTGGGCGTAGATCTTAATATAGTTATTTTCTTATATGCTCCATGCAAAAAAAAAAAAAAGCTCACCTGCCTCATGGGTAATAACAGCCAAGATTTGATTTGATACATTTAATTACGGCAGATGGCACAACCGATCCCTTACTCACTGATAAATGTATGAGGAACACGTGAATAAATGAGCTATTACACTAAAAAAAGCCCAGCCCGGCGAAGGTGAGAAAACAAGGATGAAAAGCCTTTCCTGAGGCACTTGTGTGGTGCCGGTGACATCGGAGGGGACAACCTTGTGCCTGCTCAGGTGACAGCCCACAGGGTGGGTGCGATGAGACACGTGGGCTCGAGAGGTGATGGAGGCAGTGGTCCAGCAGTGCTCGGGCAAGTTTTCCTTTGAGGAACCTCGTTCCATCCCTACCTACCTGCTCTGCCATTCCTAATGCCGTGGCAAGCTGAACCCTCCTGTGAACACAAGCCCTGATCTGATCATGAGATCTGATTTATAGAGAAGGAACATTAGGGATGGATTATTTTTTTTCTCCAAAAATACTTTGGGTTCAATGCAATGCCAATCCGCATTGTTTTTGAGGTCTGTTTTTTCTTATTCTGAGTCTCTGATTTCAAAGCCCTTTTCTTCCCCTTTTAAACATACATAGATTGCTTTAAAGTGGCGTATCCTTGCTCAGCTAATTAAAGCCCCAAAATTTGCGTTTGCTGTGGAAATGCAATAGGCTTGTCTGGTCCTTAATGTGCACAGAGATAACTCCACTTTGCAACGCTTTGATCATGCCTGGGCATCTCTGCAGTGGTGGTGCTGGCTCCTGCTGCCCTGGTTGTGAGTCCAGGCGAGGAGAGAAGATGCCTGGAAAGGGAGAGGACCACCAGCACCCAAAAGGGACCCCCCGCCTTGGTTAAAGGGTGCGGTGGGTGTGAGTCCTCCTGCACAAGTGGTTGGTGATGACCAGCTCTGGGTGCCCAGTGGGGATCTGGGATGAGTCTCTGCTTTGATGGATGAAGGAGCGTGTGGTCCCAGCTAGAGTATCCCCAACCCAAGGCCACACCATCCCCCTTGCCCACTCTTTCCTACCAACCCTTCTGCTCATGATTTTCATTAGCTGTTTCTACTCTCAAACACAGGTCCTATCTCCTGCTTCTGCCCCAATATGTGAAATTTTGGGGATGACAGCCTTGGGGAAAAGGGTTCAGAACGTGTAGCAACGCTATCCATAGCTATAAGATGCCAACTGGGTGACCAGCACTCATTTTTTTTTACCTGGTTGGGTTGGAAATTTAAATAGATAGGTGGTAGCTGAAGGGATAATTTCTTTGATTATGAAGAAGGTGAGCCATGTGTGCCTGAGGGGACATGCGACCCATGGGACCATGGGCACAGCTCATACCCTGATGTAGAAGGAGGTGATGTGGCTGTAATGGAGAGAAGGAAGAGGAAGGACAGCAGTGACAAGACCATGTGAGATGGTAGGATCCCACAAGGTAGAGTTAGAGACCTGGCTGGCACTGCAGATGGGGTGAACAGTCCTGTGGTGGGGTTGGTGACCTGAAGATGTCACCAGAAGCATTGTCTGAGGGAGGCTTGTGGTGGGGGGAAGAGGCAAGGAACCCATCACTACCTGGGGGAGGCCTCTGGAGGAGTTGGCAGCCTTGGGGGAAGCAGGAGTTTAGCTTGTCCCTCTAAAAATTGCACTGAGTCCTTGCCCTCACTGGGTGTGCTAACACTCTTGTTGCCCACACTTGTTCTCCACAGCTCCCTGAAAGTGGGGGTGTAGCCAGGGGGGGTCCACCTCTTCTCTCAAGGAACAGGGGATGGGACAAGAGGAAACAGCCTCAAATTGTGCCAGGGGAGGTTTAGGGTGAATATTAGGAAAAATTTCTTCACTGAAAGGGTCATCAAGCATTGGAACAGGCTGCCCAGGGAAGCGGTGGAGCTGCCATCCCTGGAGGTATTTAAAAGGCGTACAGATGTGGTGCTGAGGGACTAGTGTTAAGCTGGTGGGTGGGCTTGGTGATCTTAGAGCTCCCCTCCAACCCGGATGATTCTATGATTCTGTGGTAGCTGCCTGGGTCAAAAGAGCAAGTGAGGTCCGTGGTCATCTCTCTTCCCTGCCCCAGTTTCCACCTCCCAGCAGTTAATTGAGCAGCCTCCAGCGGTAATTCATTCATCATCCCTGGAGACTTTTTGCCTGCTGGACCCAGAGTGCAGCTCCCCTCACCTTCTCCAGCTTTGCCAGCTCCAACCCAATCTCTTTTGCACTGATGCAAGAAACAAAGGCTGCACAAAGCTGTTCAGAGACAAGCCCCTCCAGTTATTTCCAGCTACTCGGAAGCTGGTTGAAACCGTACACCAAGACCTCCTGGTGCTGCTTTTTCCCTGTACTCCTTGTTATGTTTTTTTTCTGGTCCTTGCCTCCACGCTGGTGGCCTGTTTCTCCAGCCCGCTGGTGGGATGAACCGCAGCGGTGCCGCACCCCCAGCCATGCACCCTGACCTGCTGGGAGGGGGGAGGTCCCATTGCAACCCTCATCTTCCCACCAGACACCCCCTCAGCCAGCCTTCAGCACAGACAGCCAAGCCCTGGAGCAGAAGCAGCAGCAGGGTGGCAGCAGAAAAATCAGAAATTAGCGAATTGTCTGCTGAGGCGGAGAATTTTCTCCCCCTGTTTGAACCCTTCAGTGGGCTATAACGATAATTATATATTATTAATAACTATTAATATTATGTTATTAAGCCTAAGAATAATGTAACTTCATCGTTGCATCACTCCCTGTCACCTCACAGCATCTTGGTGTTGCAGGTACCTCTCGCCCCTCTCTTGTGGACGGCCTCTGCCACAGCGGATGGAGACCAGAAGCTGGTTTTGGGGTGTCTTAAGCTCAGATCTGGTGGGACCATGAGCAGGGCTCGCTGGTCACTGACTTGCTGCGGTGCCTTGGGAACAGGATGCTGTCTCTCCATGGGGTGATTCACCTGTGTGTGGGCTAGGGTTTAAGATCATAAAATAGTCTGAGTTGGAAGGGACCTTAAAGACCATCCAGTTCCAACCCCCTGCCCTGGGCAGGGACACCTCCCACCAGACCAGGTTGCTCCAAGCCCCATCCAACCTGGCCTTGAACCCCTCTGGGGATGGGGCAGCCACAGCTTCTCGGGCAATCTGGGCCAGTGCTTCACCACCCTCACAGCAAAGAATTTCCTCCTAATATCTTGTCCTGTCACTTCCCTCCCTGATCCAGAGTCCCTCCCCAGCTTTCCTGGAGCCCCTTTAGGGACTGGAAGGGGCTCTGAGGTCTCCCCAGAGCCTTCTCTTCTCCAGGCTAAACCCCCCCAACTCTCTCAGCCTGTCCTCCCAGCAGAGGGGCTCCAGCCCTCCCAGCATCTCCATGGACAGGTCCATGTCCTTCTGATGCTGAGGACTCCAGAGCTGGAGGCAGCACTGCAGGGGGGTCTTCTCAGAGCAGAGCAGAGGGACAAGATTCCTCCCCCTGGTCCTGCTGGCCATTTTTCTGGGGATGCAGCCCAGGATGAGGTTGACTTTCTGGGCTGCCAGGGCACATTGCTGGCTCCTGTTGAGCTTCTCCATCCACCACCAGCCCCACGTCCTTCTCCTCAACCCCAAGATACTCCCGTGGCTACAGCAGAAGTGAGGCTTCCAGAAGAAAGCTTCACCCTTGGCTTTCTCCATGCCTTTGAACAGCAGTTGCAGGGTTTTCACCTCCTGTCCCACCATCGCATCTGGAAACTCAGCAGGAAAGCCCTAGCTGCTCACTCGTGGCTTGTGCCAATTCGGGCACCAGTCCAGAGGTGCTTGGGGACCTGCTTGTCTCTCTCAAGGAGTTCCAGCATCTCTAAGTGGGCAATTTCCTCCTAACACAGTTACACCGAGGCGTCTCCTTCCTTCACTTATAAAAACCAGATGTCTGGTGTCTTTCCTGTAGGCATAAATTCTCCAAGGCGCGCCGTTCGCTCCCTCTTTCTCGCGTCCCTTCATCCAGGAGGTTAAGAAATATTGTGTCTTCATCTTCTCTGCTGTCTACTCCCCCCCCCCTTCCTTCCTGGCCCCGCGCCTCGTATCGGTAGCCACAAATAATGGAGCAATCTGTTTGAGGTCTGATCCTACGTGAGGGATCGTGTTGGGGGAAGGGTTGAGCCCAACCTGCCGGGCTCCCCTTTTTTGGGTAGAAAAGCCCTGCCAGCATCCCCCGGGAGAGATGCTCCACTCGGGTATGTATCAGAGGTATGAGTTGGTCGAGGCAACNTGATCCTACGTGAGGGATCGTGTTGGAGGAAGGGTTGAGCCCAACCTGCCGGGCTCCCCTTTTTTGGGTAGAAAAGCCCTGCCAGCGTCCCCCGGGAGAGATGCTCCACTCGGGTATGTATCAGAGGTATGAGTTGGTCGAGGCAACCTTTTTCCCACGGGGGTTTAAGTATACACAGAAGGTTTAACGAGCACTTAAGTACCTTCCTGAACCAGGGACTGAGGGAACGACGTGACTCTATTACTTGGCCTTTACGGGATTGCTGTGGCCCGGTGGGAGCAGCCAGGCAGCGGCGGAGGGTTCCTGGGGCACCAGACCCGCGGGTCTTGAGAACCCCCTGCAGCATTAAAGCCAGCTGGTTTTGCCCCTCAGGACAAGGAAAGCCCAAGGAAACCTGCCCTGCAGAATTTTAGGGGCTGCGCCTCGCAGAATTGCAGGGTCATCACGGTTGGAAGGGACCTCTGAGGTCATCGAGTCCAACCACAAAAAAAAAGAAAAAACAAACAAAAAAAACCCCCACACCAAACCAACAACACACACAACACCCCACCACATCACACCCACCCACAAACCATTCATCTCGGACACTAGACCATGCCCTGAAGAGCCACGTCTACCAGTTTCTTAAGTACCTCCAGGGATGGTGACTCCACCACCTCCCTGGGCAGGCTGTTCCAGTGCCTGACCACCCTCTCCTTAAAGTAATTCTTCCCAACATCTAATCTAAACCTCCTCTACTGCAACTCCAGACCATTTCCTCTGCTCCTGTTATTATTCCCTTGGGAGAAGAGGCCAACCCCCACCTCTCTACACCCTCCTTTCAGGGAGCTGTAGAGGGCAATGAGGTCTCCCCTCAGCCTCCTCTTCTCCAAACTCAACATGCCCAGTTCCCTCAGCCTCTCCTCATGTGACTTGTTGAGCAACTCACATATGGAGGAATGAGTCCCTGGGTACTCACATGGAGTAGCCCTGCCACGAGATGTATTTATGTATCTGTTGTGCTTACAGCTTCTCCAAATAGTTTTCAGAGCCACAGAAGAAATTATTTGGGGGATGCTTTGCGCTGAAGGCTACTTCTCCATGGTGATACTTCACCTCCCTGCTGTGCTCGGTGATCCTGGCTTCAAAATAATTCCAGTTTTCAGATACAGGCCCCCTGTGTTTGTGTCTGCAATAGGGTGGGCCGAGCGTCTCCTGATGGTGCTGTCACCGGATGTACAAATCTGGAAGCTGTGCTGCACAGCCAGTTGCAATGCCAACTGAATGCTGCCCTTCGGAGAACCTCAACCTCCCTCAACCTCCTAAACCAAACAGCTCTGGACCAGAGACATCCCTGGGTCAGCAAGGCAATTCCTCATCTTTGAATGCCAGTGGTGACTTCAGCATCACGTGTCAACCCCAACACTTCTGCTCTTGGACAGTTGGCAGCTGAGGAACCACCAAAGGTTGGTTGGATGTCAAGCCCCTGAGATGTCGTGTTGTCTATGGTCCAGGCTGGAGGACAGTCTCCAGAAGGAAGCAGTACACGAGCAGTGCAGTCCGATGTTGATGTATCCAGCTGCCATCCCCTTCCAGCTTCTTGGTATTGCTTTGATACCCCTGTGCTCACTAGCATGACTAAAGGAATCCAGAGTTGGCCCTGCAATTGCCAAATCTCTGTGTGTGTCTATAAATGTGTAGTGCTTTTCATTAATGTCATGTGTCCCATGGAAAATATCACCCAGGATCTGATAGTTCCATTCCCTCTAGAGCCTCCCTCACCGGCCTACGAGGGTTACAGGAAATCTGGGGCTCAAAAGCAGCTGGTGAAACACCACCAGCATGACCTAAAGTGCAGGTCCTGGGATGCTGGGGCTGTGAGGAGGTGGGGAGAAGAAGCAAAGGGCCCCAAATGCAAGGCAGACCCATTGCTGATGTGGTCAGTTGTGGCAGGCTGGCTGCTGTGCAACCTCTGCTCGAGCTGGGTGTAAATGGACAGGTCTCCTGCATCCGTTCAAGAGCACGAAAGTCACCTATGCATGAGCACATCCAAAATAATTTATGCCTGAGTGCTCAATTAATTTACACATGAGCACCCAAACATCTTGCGTATGAGCGTAAAGAAGCGTTAACAAGCGTTCCGTGCAAAAGGGAGGACCTCGAGAGGACCTTGCAGCGCCGAGCTGGGGAGCTGGAGCAGGAGACATGAAGTTGGTGACTCAGGAGAGCAGAGCTCTGGGGACGGAGAGGGGAAAACAGTTGCATTTGTAATGGGCATATGTTGAAACTGCTGTAACGACCTCGGTTCTGTCTTGCAGGGACAAGGCCTGGTGTTTGTAATAAGTGCAAGGGGAGGGGTGTGCAAGGTGTGAAGTTTGCACTGGGTATTGCGTTCATGTTTTTACGACATCAGCTCCTCCAACCTGGCCCTCGGGGACAAGGGATGAAGCCAGGAAAAGTATGTATATTTGGACTTTGATAGTGTTGACTCTGACAATCCAGCCCACGGTGCAAGGCGTGGGAGCTCATAACAGATAAAAGGGATGTGACATCAACCATGATGCTGATAACCCCCAGGCTCTGGAATATACACAGGTTGCTTCAGTATTAGTCCCTCCGTCTGGTCGGCAGGGAGGAAGAGTGGAGCTTGTCCATGTGTATTAAGACTATGGCAGTGTTGAAAGTAAAGTTGGGAATGGATTTGTGTTCGAACAGCTTTTTGGGCTGAGCTTCAAGGAGAGGAACGAGTCGGGCATGAACTGCAGGGATTACTGTGTCCACCCATGGGCGCTAATTAGTTCACAGAGGAGCACCCAATAGGTTCATGCATGAGCAACCAGTCAGTGCCTGCACGAGAACCTGGGTAATCCACACCTGGGCAACCAATTAATGCACCCGTGAGTGCCTGATTAATTTAGGCATGTGTACTCTTTCTGTTCATGCATGAGTACCCAAATGACTCATGCATGAGCGCCTGATAAGCTCAGGCATGGGCACCCAATTAGCTCGTGCATGAGTGCCAAATTAATGTGTACGTGGTCACCCAGGCGGGTGATTTGAGCACCCAAACAGTTCTGTGTCCGAAAGGGTGATGAGAAGTTTCTAGCAACCAGCTGTAAAACAAATAAAGCCAGAACTGCCCAAGTCGAGACTGGTTTACCTGAAGCACCACCAAGCCCTGCTCACATGGGAGCAGCACAGCATCACGTAGGACCTGTCTCCGGGCCGTGGAAGTGGGCTAAAAATGAGGAGGCAGGGGCAGGGTTTGTCCTGATGGTGACCCCGGGATCCTCGCCTGCATTGCTGTGTAAGGGGGTCCTGCAGCACAACCGCTGGGGGACGGGACCTTCAGGAGAACCTCCTTCCTCATGCCTTTTTCTCTCTTCTAAGCAGCTCCCGAGATGGGTTTGGTGACACATCCCATGGGCTGAAAAGTTTTACAAAACCTCCACGGTCTGGGCTTTTGGGGGAGTACAGACTCCACTTTGTTGTCTAAAGTACGTTCTTTAGACAACAAGCTCTGGTTGTTGGGTTTTTTTGGGGTTTGTTTTTTTTTTGGCTGCTAACTGTTAATTGCTTTGTGGTGAGCACATCAATAAGAGATAACCTGTTATTACCCAGCTGCTCAGTAACCGGCCATTGGGCCAAGATCTGAGTTTTGGCTGCTGTGGTTTCTAACTCACGAGGGCCAGAGCATCATGACCATGGCTGCCTCTGCCCCCACCAGCATCATATAGGGGTCAACCTAGACCACCTGGGTCTTTCTGCGTGGCACAACACAGCATGGGATCCTCCACCAAGGTAGACCTTGGGTCGGATGGCCACTTTCTCACCCTCTGCAGACGTGGAGGGTGAAACTGCTGGCTCAGGCAAATGGAAACCCACATCCAACCGTCGACTTTGGCCTCTATTTACATGTTTGGGTGTTCGTCGGTTTTGTTCTGTGTTGCCTGACCTAGCAAACATAAACACTTGACCGTGGCGGGGATGAAATGAGAAATAATAACCACGTAAGCACAGGTGTATTTGCACAAGAAAGAGGCAAAGCAGGTGGTGCCGACGTTGGCGGCGTTAAATCAGGTTAGGAGCAAACTCGGAGCAAAGCCCCCTTAGTTTCCTTTATTTCGATGTACACCTGGTTCCCACTGACCCCGGATAACTCAGGAAAACCTGGTTTAAACTTAACAAAACGCTTACAGAGCTTTACAGGACCGATTTCGAAGCTCACGCCCCCGAAAAACAGGCAGCTCTTCGTGCAGACATAGTCCCTGGAGGCCAAATCCTGCCTGGGGCTTTACCACGGATGCTACCGGACAGGGAAAACCAGTTTGGTGTGGTTGAACCCATGAGTGTCTCCTCTCTCTGGAGTATCCAGCTCAAGGCAGCAAAGCAATGGGGCTCAGGAGGGAGGGGATGTGCTCTCAGGTGCTCCAATGGGTGCTGAGCCCCCCCTGAGGTGTCCCTTGCCATCCCTCCCTGCCTGGCCAGAGATGGAGCTCCCCTTGACCTGGCATGGTGGTTTTTGGGACCGGTGCTCCAGGGGAAGGCTGACTCCTGCCCTCGACCCACCTTGCAGATGATGGCTGTGGCTTCGAGGATGGGGTGAAAGCTGTGCTCCTCGTCCGGCTCAAATTTGATACATCACATCTCACGTCCAGGAAAGGACGTGGTGCTCCTCTCCCTCACATCTGCTGCCCACCTGGGATGTTTGACAGAAAACCCCACCTTTTTCTCTCCCCTTTTCTAGTCTTTGTTGCAGGAGAAAGATTGCGACTTCAAAGCAGAAAGGGATGGGGAAGCCTAACTTTA
>JAHREE010146792.1:0-10776 GCA_033628505.1 Tringa tobata | reverse complement strand
AAGATCAAGACAAATGAAAGGAGAACACAGACACTTCATAAAGCCCTGGAGCTCACCATGCATTTGATTTTTCTTTTTTCTTCTGCCTTTACAGCCATTAGCAAGCGAACGGCCGCTCCAAATGCCACTGGTAGAGCCCCGGGTCTGGCACTTGCTGAGAAAAAGTAGATGAACCACCCAGCTCATGACTTTTTTCTTTTCTTTTCTTTTTTTTTTAATTATCAGGAATCCTGTCTCTTGGTTTGCACGACGTGAATAAATTCAATTAAAGGAAGCAGCAAAGCTAAATAGTAACACACCCAAAAAACTGGCCACAAACCATGCGGATGCTGTATATTTAAAGCAAAACAATATAGGACACGCCAGAGAAACACCCAGTTAGGATCAGGGAAGGAAGATATGGATTTGGAGAGGAAAAGCTTTAAAAGTTCAGTTCCATAGCTCCTACTTACATTTAAGCAATTAAATGGTGATAACAGAAGGCAAATTATTAATTGCGCAACAGAAGTGATAAAATGCAGTAATTCAGTGGCCTCAGGAGACGCAATGAAAAGGCCAAGAAAAAAGAAATCCAGAGCTCTCCTGCCCAACTGACCACACGTGGAAAATAAACTAAAGTCCACTCTAAGACAGAGAAAACCAGAACTTTTGAATACANGTGGAAAATAAACTAAAGTCCACTCTAAGACAGAGAAAACCAGAACTTTTGAATACAAGCAAAAAGTCTGGGGAGCCAAGAAATGAGATGAGCAAATAACTTTTTGATTATCTGTCCTATATTGCAGTTCTACAATGTCTTTTCTGGAACAAGGTCACTGGAATCAATATACAAGATGTAAAACATGGGTTGTCACAGACTTACACGGTGACAACACAGTACTCCTCCTTTATTTTTGTTCTCTGTCAAATAATTTCTAATTCTCTATTTGCCTTTCTGATAATTTTTGAGCCTTGGGCCAGCATTTCCAGACTTATCGTAGTGACTCCTAGAGTCCTTTCCTGCACGGCAATATCTAGAAGACTTTACTACAGCTTAAAGACTTGAAGAAACTCACTAATTCAATCTGCAAAAATTCCTTCTAATGATACAGCCCAAAAGAAATCTATTTAGAGTCAATTGTTTAGCTCCTGTGGTAGCAGTATGCTGAGGTAGCGAGCTAATAAGGGAAGTTGGGCAGCACTTGGAAGTTTGTGTCCCAACCCACGTAGAAGTTTTAGCTATTTAAGGCTTTTTCAAATCTGGAGTTGGAACAGAGAGCTCTAAACTGCTGGATGTTCCTTATAAACAGAAAATCCTGTAGTGGGAAAGGGAACTTCAGTTACAAAATGGCTGTTCTAAGGCTGCAGTTCCAAAAGTGGTTTACCCCAATCTAAGCGCAGGTCACCTGAACAGCAACGCAAAGCCTGGAGTTCCTCCTTCAAAGGCACTTACTGCAGAAATGAGACATTCTGATGTGCAGCTTGGAGGTCTCCTCATTCCTGAGGGTGCTGAGGACCAGACACAGTACTGGCATCGGGAGTAACAGAGAAGGTAAGAAGGAGCAGAGATGACTGTGCCCTAGATACTGAGAATGAACCCGTGCAAGTTAAGTTTGTAAGAAACATAACAGTGATGAAATTCCTACCAAGAGAATGGGATCAAATCTACCCCAACTAATTGACTCCTCCCAAACCCCAGACACACTTTTGGATCCTACTCTGACAGCCCTGTGCAGCTGGAGGAAAAGGAAAGGACAAGGTCAGTGATGGGGGCAGAAATAAGAGAACCAAATAATCTCTGATACGACAGGCTGATGGAGTGAAGCTTGTTAACATTTTAATTTGTTAAATTATCCCTTTTTGTGCTGTTGGAATGTGTCATTCTTTTTGAACTCCATCTGGGCAATGACCAGATCTGAAACAGAATGAGGCAGTTTACAATTGGAAGCATTCACGGCCAGCAGAGAAAACATCTTTTGCCCATAAAACCAGAGCTGCTTAAAGTTGACTGCTAAGTTAATTCAAAACGAATTTAAATAGCTAGTGGGCCAGCTGGAAATACAGAAGCCACGATCCAAGAAAAACACTAGCAAGGGCAGGCCTGATGAGATGCTAAATTTTGTGGGCTAAAATCTCCATTTCTTGAGTGAAATGGAGATGTGCAGCAGAGCTGGGCAGCAGAGAGCCAGCAAGGGGAACCTCAGAGGGAGCAGAGATGCCGGCATGGACCACACACAGCAAACAGGTCAGAGGTTTCAGAGAAATCAATGGTCTGCTGCTTATTACTGCTCTTCTCGGGGAAAGAAGTCCGTGTGCATTCTCTGAAATAAACACGGGGGCACCAAAAGTTGCTGACACTCAGCTATTTCTAGCCATTTCTCCTTATACCTAACGGAAGCAATCAGGGCCCAAAATAATAGGTGTGCCTCTCAAGAAGGATTCCTGCTGCCGGAAGGAGGCATCTTACAATCCAAAGATATTTTGAGGACAAAAAGGAACTTAGGCACTGTGTGCCTGGGAACTTAGTATTTATCCCTGCAACACCTGTTCTGCTCATATGCTTGAAGCATCAGACCTACCACCTCTTCAGCACCAGCTTTCTCCCAGTTCACACACTCCCAGCAACAACCCCAAACCACCGCAGGAGACGAGTCCCTTCAGAAGGTATGGCTGAGAAGAGACTGAAAAGAGGCATCTTACCTCTGAGGGTGGTGGTGTTATCTCCTCAGAGCTTCAGCTGCTGGACGGGCAGGAAGGACGTGACACGAAGTGGAGAGGTTTATTGCTAATGGGCCAGATAAAATGATTGTGCTGGCTGCGTGCCCGCCATTAACATTCAAGGAAAAGGTGACTTCTGCTGGCACTGGACCCATTCTCTCCAAAGGATGAGGAGAACAAAACTTAGCCTCAAGTTGAGCTAATCAGTACACAGAGCTGCGAGCTGGAGAATTACTGGTCCACAATGCCTCACCTCTGAACCAAAAACCATGCACCCTTTGCTGTCACAGCTCTAAACTGAACCACAGAATCTTCATGGTTGGGAAGGACCTCTGAGATCACCAATACACACACAAACAACCTCCACAATCTTGGCCGCTAGAGCATGCCCTGAAGTGCCACATCCACACGTTTCTTAAATCCCTCCAGGGATGGTGACTCCACCACCTCCCTGGGCAGGCTGTTCCAGGGCCTGACCACCCTCTCAGGAAAGTCATTCTTCCCAAGATCTCATCTAAACCTCCCCTGCCCCAACTTCACACCATTTCCTCTGCTCCTGTCATGATTCCCTTGGGAGAAGAGGCCAACCCCCACCTCTCTACACCCTCCTTTCAGGGAGTTGTAGAGGGCAATGAGGTCTCCCCTCAGCCTCCTCTTCTCCAAACTAAACATGCCCAGTTCCCTCAGCCTCTCCTCGTGTGACTTGTTCTCCAGACCCCTCACCAGCTTGGTGGCTCTCCTCTGGACACGCTCCAGCACCTCAATGTCCTTCCTGTAGTGAGGGGCCCAGAACTGAACACAGCCCTGGAGGTGAGGTCTCACCAGTGCCCAGTCCAGAGGCACCATCACTGCCCTACTCCTGCTCGCCACACTACTCCTGATACAGGATGCCCTTGGCCTTCTTGGCCACCTGGGCACACTGAAGGTCTGGCTATAGAGATGGGATGTATTTGTACACACAGCACCACTGAAGACTTCGGCAGACATGATGCTACTCCTTTGGGGATAAGGAGTGGATCACCAAGGCTTCCGTTTTGTCTCTAAATTTCTCTCTTGCCATATTCCCAGAGAAGTACCTGCAGGATCTGTAATGGAAATATCAGCTCCACGGTAATTTCTGCAGTGCTTGGAGGACACCATTGTTCTACAGCCTAAAAATCCCTGTGTGAGGATTTAGTGCTCCCAAGTGCCTCTTGGACATCAAACGTTTTCAAAGCTATTAGCTCTGATGGGCTTTTGAATAAGGCTCAGGGAAGCCGCTCGCTCAGTATTCCTCATAAGAAAAAGGTAGCTCTGACCTGGTACAATAAAGATTACCAAGAAAGGAGGAGGAGGAGGAGGAAAAAAGCCCACACAAGCCCAGGTTCTCTGCAAGCAAGGAAATGAGATTTGATTTACTCCGTGATTCTGAGGTGTGTTCAATTTCAGCTTGAATTTCTACTGCATAAATTCAGCTTGGCTGAGCAATGTCCCCATTAGAGACTGTCCAAAGTAATATAAGGTGATCCACACAATGATCTTTGAAGCTGAAGGTTCAAAGCCTTGGTGGGATGTTAGGGCTTTTTTTTAGCATATTTTTGCATGTGCAACCCACAAACCTGTGTCTTCCCAGAAGTTAGAGGAAGACAATATAAAAAAGCAATTAGATACAGTGCATACACAGCTCCTTATTGTTGCCAATTAATCTATTTATTTATTTAGCTCACTGGTTAAATTTCCTCTTGCTACACAGCAGAGAACAACTCCAGGTCTATGTTTTCCATGATTCAAAGGGATTAGAAGGCAAGCAGAAGTCACTCACTAAAAGGGCTTAAGGGCTTCAGTTCAGGGATTAATAACTCAGCTGTTTTTTCTCCAGATTTTAAACGCACTCATTTGTACTGCATCAGCTGGTAGTTTTATTTGCACAACTATTTTTGTTTTAATGGGAATCTTAAACTCTACTCTTCCCAAAATGCTGCTGCATAGCCCTCTTGATATTACTCTCCCATTTGAATTTTTGACTATATTTAAAGAGGATTTCATGCTTGCTTAGCAAATTTCTTAAGGAACTGCACCTTATACTAACACACTCCAGTTCTACTTGACTTTTCCCAATTACCCAGGCATATCAGCCAAGCAGCTCCCTCAGGGATTCAACTCCACTAGAAGGCAGTTTGGGTGGAAGCTCTGGACCAGGGGTCTCGGCGTCTCCAATTTGGTCTCACGTTTCAGAGAAGTTCTAACAAAATACGGAGTCTCCACGCATTTGACCACAAGGTAACACATGTTTAAGGTGGGATAAACCATAGGGGTCCATTCTCATCCTGGGTTAACACAGAATAATTCGGCACCACACTTACCCTGCTGGGAAACCAGGTGACAGAAGTTGAAGGGGGGCCCATCTCTGCGTCACTCTGAAGGGACTCTGATAGTACAGCTTTGAGAACCCTTCACAAGGGGGAGTTTCAGTGAATTGGTGCTATAATTTAACCCCAACGCTTCCACCACCATGAGCTGTATGAATAAAACCCCAAAGCAAGCCTACAGGATGAAAAATTCAGGTAATTTAAAGTTTTGGGGGTTGTTGCCACTCTACGGTAGCCCGAACTAGCCTGGCTCAGGGAAGACTCAATTCCTTCCATATGCCTTTTTAAGGACTGACTTGTGGCCATGCCTAGAGCTTTCGTTTGGTGCATTTTTATAAATGGTAATAAGTAGAGCTGTTCACTCGGTTGACTGCTTCTAGACGACGACTGCCAGCTCCAATCAACTCGGAGAGAGCAGGAGGGCAGGGCTGGCAGCAGCCACAGGATGCATCATAGCGGCAAGCCATGGTCGTGCATTAGGAAGGCTGCCATCGTTCTTCCTTCTCATCCCTCTAAAACACGGCAAGGGCACTAATTAACAGGGTATCCGAGGCACACAAAGGCTACGTAGAAAGATGTCCCTAGTGCCCCGTTAAGACCCAATCCCAGGATGACTACTGAGGCTTTAGGAGCCTGCTGAACTCTCCCACTCATGAGTCTCCAAAACCGTCTGATATTCAGAAAGAATTCAAAGATCACAAGAGCTGCAGAACTGAGAAAAGCAGAAAGGAAATAAAGTGACCTACTTTATATTCTGCTATTACATGTTGAAAGAGACGGGATCGTAAAATGCCAGAAGAGGCACATGTAAAGGAATCCTCTCAAACGCCTGCACTGTCAGCAGCGCGATAGCACACAGCCCCCCACGGAAGAAAGAAGGGCAGGGAAAAACTCAAGTCGAACACTGTGCCAGAACAACAATTCAATACCCAGAGAGACGAGAAGAGAACATACAGTAGGAGCTATATGGAGTACGAAAAGCCTGCAGTCAGAAATGCCACTCACCATTACCCTAGCAGGCATTTAAAGCTCTGCCAGGAAGCGGCACCGAGCATCAGAATGACGGGATCGTCTTTTCCAAGAGCGAGGGACAGAGGAGAGGTGTGATCTTAAGCATTTTGTAGGTATTTCTGCAGCATCCGTTCCTGACTTAGTATCAAGAGGCAGGGCAGAAGAATCTGCAGCCATCTGGGAGCACCTGGGTACAGCTATGTAAGATCCCTGGGGACAGGGTCAACAGTCCAGAGTCTGGATTCACCTTTTAAACCACAACCCTGTTGAGAGCTGGAAAATAAGGCACTTTTTTTTTTTTTTTTTTTTTGGTGAGACTACAGGCAGGTGATTCTTCTTCCTTTTTTTAAAGGGGAATGCTAGCAAAATAAAATCCTCCCGCTGTCCACATTTGACCCGTGAAATTTTTGCACCTTCTGTTTTCTGAACAAAGACCAGGATAAAACCAACTGACCATTCTTCCTTAAACATCTTAACCTGACCTTTCCTAAGCTCATCACAGAAAAAGCTCTCCCTGCCCTATGTAAGCTGAGGTCACACTGAGTTAGGATCTCATGTACAAAAAGGATGGCAGCTCAATTCAGGTCTCCCAACAGAACAGTTGCCTCCATCTTCAAACTAGGCTTCTGGATGAGGATGAGGGTCCAGGCTGAGACAAGACCACAAGCTTCTGGTTCAACTGAACAACTGACTTTCAGATGAGGGACTGGGACAGGAGTGGTCAGTGGTCCCAGTACAGCAACCAACTTCTTTATGCTGAGATGTTTACTACGACATTAACTGCCCAGCCCTGGCCATCGCTAAGTCCTCGTTCTGAAATTCCATCATATTCAATAATGACAGATGCACTTTAGGACACACTCAGTCCTGGAATATTAGCCCTCTGGGCACTACTGAGGGTGGAAAGCTCAGCAAGAAGTGGACAATGTGGGAAACTGTCAACAGCTGGAGAAATTCAGTTCAGATTATGTTAATGTTCTCCCCTGCAAAAAGTGTGTCATGCTCAGGTGTCTGCGAAGAAGGCTGGGATGAGGCAGCTTTCTTTTTATTCTTCTGAGAAGGGGAGTTTAGCCCAGCAACAGACCCAAGTTTCCTTTCTATGCCTACAAAGCGACTTGTAGGTGGTAATGTAATTAAATAGGTCCATCACTTAAAATAGAAAGGCACGTCTTTATAGCTGAGGTGACAACTAAGAGTCTGCACTGAGATGCTTCCATCAAGCCGTTGGTTTTCAGGAGCATTAACGACAGGATAGAAACTTCCCAGCAAAACAGCCTGGATGCAAAAACCAAAAGAGACAGTCAGGATGTCTAGGTCCCAGCATGACAACCTTGGCTCCCTCACAAATCCACAGTGCTCTTTCCATCAGCTGGAAGGTTGCTCCTGTCCTAGTGTTTCAAGATGTTCAACAAAAAGAGTATTTCTTGCCAACAAAACACAGCCTTAAAAAGCCTACACTGTAGCTCACAGCTCCCTTTTTTAAGACATGAAAGAGACAAAAAAACCCTGCAGATACCGTCATGGGAAGCTCCATCCAGATCCATATTGTGTGTTACATCCCCGTTACATAAAATCACTGCTTCACTGATACACCTTAGGGTGACAGTACCAGCCAACATTTCATGCAAGTTTCCTAACTCCAGCAAACCACCAGCAATATGACACAGCTGAACAAAAGCTAGTATCTAGGTCTGGGGAGGAGTGGATGTACTTCTAGTGCAGAAGAAGACTGGAAAGGGAAGCTGTGTCCACTCTCCCTTTAAACACTTGGAAGGAGAACTGCTGGCAGAATGAGAGAAATCTGAGGGTAGGCTGTGTGTGACCTCCACATTCACATGCGGATTGATTCATCCTGGGTTTGGAACATTAACTTTCACAGAAATAGGAGAAGGCTGCAAAGGACAAGGCAACGCCCAAGTAAAAAGATTGGGGTCTAACTTGGAAGAGCAGCAATGGTTTGATTCACAGATGTTGCTGAAGAAATGGAACCAGAGGGGAGTTGAGAGCAGCACTCAGAAAAGCAAAGTCTCACGGCGTCACCATGATACTATTATTTCTGGCTTTCCACTGTGTTGAACATGCTCATGGGGCTCCAGGGCAGCTCACTTTGGTCTCCAAAAGATTGTACAGACCTTCTCAAAGTCAAAGCAACCCAAGAGCAGTTAGTTAGCCACGTCATGCCAACTCACTGACCTACTCCCTGACACAAAGAGAAGGCTGAGGGGGAATCTGATCAACATCTATAGATACTTCCAGGGTGGGTGTCAGGAGGATGGAGCCAGTCTTTTTTCAGTGGTGCCCAGTGACAGGATAAGAGGGAACGAGCACAAACTTGAACAGAAGAAGTTGCATCTAAACATGAGGAGGAACTTCTTTGCTGTGAGGATGGCAGGGGCCTGGCAGAGGCTGCCCAGAGAGGTGGTGGAGTCTCCATCTCTGGAGACATTCCAAACCTACCTGGACACGTTCCTGTGCAACCTGCTCTGGGTGGCCCTGCTTTGGCAGGGGGTTGGACTAGATGATCTCCAGAGGTCCCTTCCAACCCTGTATCATTCTGGGATTCTGTGTGATTCTCTGTGTGATGTGACCTTCTCTGTCACATTTCACTGCAAGCAGCTGTCACTGTCTCAGAGATGCAGTCAGTCGTCGGTGGGATAGGAGCTCGCTCACACCATTGCAGGTGTGAGAAGCACTCCCAGGAACCTCCCCACGTCTATGGCTTCTACACAGGGCCCTAGCCCAGCATTTTCTGAGAAGTCAGGAAGTCCAAGAGTAGAATTTCAACAGCGTTCTGTGTGTGTTTTTCCATCCAACTCAAAACCAAACGCAGTCTGCTGAATTACAACTGCTGAGGAAAATACACTTGGGAAACCAAAATGGGATTTGTGCACAAACCAGCCTTAAGCGCAGTATTTCAATCGTGGGGCTCTGCACACAGTAAGGCTGAGGAGCAGTTTCCAACAAGGAGGCTGAGGCACATGGCAGGGGCTACTGGAAGCAACCTTATTAGATGTCAGTCTGCAAGAAATTACCCCATTGTCCAAATGTTAAAGATATACCTGCAGGTTTTCCATACTGCTTCTCTTACTGACAGAGGTCATCTTAACTAACCTGTGCTTTCATGGAAGAGAAAACCTTCCTAGTTTAAACTAACATAGATGTAACTACAACACATCATTTAACACTGATGTGAACGATGGTAACTGGGTTGCATCAGCTTATTTCAGAAATCCTAGGTACTTTCAGACAATGGTCCAAGCCAATTCATCAGCTTCTTGTCTGGTTGGCTGGAATTACTTT
This sequence comes from Tringa tobata, assembly GCA_033628505.1. Lineage (NCBI taxonomy): Eukaryota > Metazoa > Chordata > Aves > Charadriiformes > Scolopacidae > Tringa > Tringa tobata. The sequence goes on along the minus strand of JAHREE010146792.1, from coordinate 1,420 downwards.
CCCTGTTAGCAATTCTTGCTGTCAAGCAGTTATTGATGGAGAATATAAATCCACAGTTTGGAAGAAGTGAAAGAGGAACTCCTAGGAACAGGTGCTCGGGTGAAAGCAAACACGGGGCTATGAATTAACATCCCTCCACAGACCTACACTCCTGCCAGCTCTCAGGCAGATGCTGCTGCTGAGACGACATGCGCTGCTAGCAATACTTACCTCCCCGGGAGCTTATTTGTGCCTTAACTGAGCCATGGGGGAATCCAGGAGCCCTCTGACTAAGGCAGTGGAATTGATCTATAGCCCCTGGCACTTGGCTGACGCAGAACCACCTTTCCCACTCCCGTCTCTCTGGACATCACCCCCCCTCAAGCTTGCTGTCTTTGAATGACACATCTTAGCTCCTGGAGCAATCCCACCGCCTGCCTCACATCTCCCATGAAGATGGGAAGAGTGACACACATCAGAGATGCCGCCTTCTCCTCTATTAAAAGCTTTGCCTTTGAGCTCCTTACTGCAGACAAGATATTTGAACTTACTGCCTTAACATCCAAATGCCAAGTGTTAGAGAGCCAAAACCCCAAATCTTCCAGCTGAGGGGAGCTCTGTTCAGGTGCGGCACCCTTTGGCTCAGCAGCATTTACTCTCCTGCTCTGGGAGGCGTGGAGACTGCACAGCTCAATTTGCTTCCCACTTTGAAATCAGAGCGATGACCCAATTTGTCACTTTTGGGAAACAGCTGCAGCTCCAGCTAGAGGATCCAGAAGAGGAAGGCAGAAAAACATCATCTGTTCCAGCAGGATACTATCACAGAGAAGGAAGAGCGGCAGTCTCTGAAGGCAGGAGGTTTATCCTGAAGAAACCCCAGAATAAGCATGGCTGGCAGTCACTGCAAAGCCTGTCCCCTTTAGCAAGGAGAATGTGACTCCAGGAGCGGTTACCCGCAGCCACGTCGCCGTCTGTAAGGGGTACAGCAGGCTTTAGCCTGTCTGCTTTTAGGATTCCCAAGCAGGGAGATGACGGAGTGTAAGGAAGCTTAGGGTGGAACTCGGGACTAGAGCAACAAAGTACAGAGCTGTAAATCCAGCTTTCCGGAGGACGATGAGAGCAGTTTGCCCGCTATCTCTGTGCATTACGTACCTGGCAACAGCCAGCCTCTATTGTTCCTGTTTCACAAGGGATTAAAAAAAAAACCAAAACCTTTCTCAATCTGAAGTTTTACCAAATGCAAATTGGATTGTGCACTCACACAAGCCAGCCGTTGACAGCTCCTCCTTTAATCGGAGATGTGCAAAGTTGTAATTTAATCTTTATAAATGCAGACTGTTTTGATCGTGCTGTTGCAATCCCCTGTGGAGCTCTCCCTGCCCTGCAAGGGTGCTCAGCAGTGACGGCAACCCAGGACATCGCTTTGCCTTCCCCAGCACAT
>JAHREE010146791.1:27391-46650 GCA_033628505.1 Tringa tobata | reverse complement strand
CTCGAGGCAGCAAATGCACAGAGAGATGGAGGCTGCAAGCCCCCCACCCCTCTTTATGGGTTGCCAGCACCAAGGCTTGATGTTTGTCATGCAGTGGTCCATGGGAGACTCGGGCGCCCAACGCTCCTTTATTTTTAGCTCCATAACTAGAGAGTGACGCAGAAAGATGGGAGGGGGAGAAGGTGTGTGGGGGGGTGTCGTTGTCTGCTGAGACCATGGCACTATTCGAGTTCCTTATCTGCAATTACTTGCAGAGAAGTCCTGGGTATGTTTTTCTATATCTCTATATAGTTATCTCTATGTATCTCTATCTCCAATGCATGTTCTGTTTTTTATACCAAGGGTACCAAGAGACCTCTCATACTGCAGATATTTCATTAGCTCTTGTGTCACCAGAACCTTGTTCTCCCCAGGGTTTCAGCCCTGGCAGGCAACCGTGTGCCACTGTCTCACCAGGGCTAGGCAGCTGGCATGACAGCCTGAGCGTACGTTAGGAGAGGAAGACTTTGGGCTGACTTCAAACACGAGCTGGAGTTGGAAGAGCCTCATCTTTGCCAATGGCTGAAGGACCTGTATGGCAGCTGGTGAAAGCTGCTTTCCCCCACTGCGGGCAAGCACGTGCAATCTGGTGGGACTCAGGTCTGACATGGGGCTCACCAACTCCAACCCCTTCACGAAGCCTTTCTTGCCCACTGGCTGAGCCCTGCTGGCTCTGCCTGCCCCTCTTAAAGAGGATATTTCCTCTGGTGACTGGGAGCCTTTTAATTTGCCTTTTTAAATTTTTTTTTTCCTTTTAATTTCAGCCTACCAGTGTCTGAAGGGAGCTACAGGAGAGCCATGGAGGGACTCCTTGTCAGGAAGTGCAGTGACAGGACAAGGGGGAATGGTTTTAAGTTGGAAGAGGGGAGATTTAGATTAGCTGTAGGGAAGAAATTCTTTGCTGTGAGGGTGGTGAGACCCTGGAAGAGGTTGTCTAGAGAAGTTGTGGATCTCCCATTCCTGAAAGTGTTCAAGGCCAGGCTGGATGGGGCTTGGAGCAACCTGGTGTGGTGGGAGGTGTCCCTGCCCATGGCAGGGGGGTTGGAACTGGATGATCTTTAAGGTCCCTTCCAACTCTAACCATTCCATGATTCTACAATTCCATCCCACAACTTTTACCAGCCACTTTCTGCCCATTTTCCCCCGTGCCAGAGTTATCCCTTCGCTTAAACAGCTCTCCCCCCTCGCTGGGTGCAGATGTCTTTGTAGAGGCAACCACAGCTCTCTGAGCCGTGGGATGGGGAAGAATGTCTCTCCATGTCCCCACCACCCCACCAAACTGGGTCCTGTCTCTGCTGGGAAATCAGGGAAAATTCAAAGAGATAAGAAACCCAGAGTATCCTCCAGGCTGAGGGTACCTGAGAGAGCTGGAGGTGGCAGGGATGCTTTTGATGGGCTGGGCAAGGTGAGGTGTCTTTTAGGGCCCCTTTTTCTGGGCAGATGGAGATAGACCCAAATCTCCACTATGACCTGAACCTGGGAGTGGTGCTGTGGGGCTGCCCAGGGAGGCAGCACAGGGATGGCCACCCAGACCCTGTCATTGCCTGCTCCCGGGCAGACTCAGCCCTGCAAGGTCACGTCTCAAGTGATCAATAAGCCAGGGGGAGAGAGGCCCCCTCGCAAAACACTGGCATCTGTGATTGGGGCTGCTTGGAAACCATCCAGCGCTCCTCTTCCCTTGCCATCCCAAAACGAGAGCTGATCAAAAATGGGCCATTTCATGGAAAAGGTGATGGCAAGATGCCACGATTTGGGGGGGGGGGGGTGAAAAAAGAAGCACGCCGCAGTGAGTGACCTTGAGCATTTGGATAATGCTGAAACAACTTTTCTGAAGTGGGTCGGTCATATTTGCTTGGAGGTGGCTCCTTATTGGAAAATTTTTAAAGACATGTCCTATTACTAAATCTGTATAATAAAATCCACCTTGAAATCTGAGCAATGAATAAGGGGAGCACGTGCTCCGCACCACTGCTCCTCCCAGCAAAGTGATGCCCCCCCAAGAGCAGCCCACCCCAACACACATAGGTCTTCTGGCCTCCCTGGGAGGTCCTTCCAGCTTTTCCATCCTGTGGCTTTTTTTTTTTTTTCTTTTTTTTTTTTTTTCTAGCTGAGGATCCAAGAATCTCTGGTATCAGTAGTCCAAAAATCTCAGGAAACTCCCAGGAGCAGAAATTGCAGAGAAGAAATCCTATCCCTTTTTGCCCCGCTCCCAGCTTCCTGCCCCGTTAGAGCTTCTTTTATCATGAAATATGCAGAAAATTGTCGGGTTTCTAATGATCTGAACTCCTTCAGTCAAGACAAGATTCGGCTTGCAAAGAATGTGAATTATTTATGTGTAGATAATAATGAGAGGGAGAGCATAAGGAAGAAGGAGTTTGACTTTCATTCCCTTCAGCGCTGCTCCCCAGGCTTTGCCCTGCCCAGAATAGCTATTCCTAATTATTCCAGGTGGACTAATTTACGTGGGGACCTTCCTCTGATTCTGTTAGCCCCCTTTTTTGCTTTAATGCAATCCACCGTGGATGCAATTGCTAAATGAGGGAGCGTGGGGGGAAGACTTTTCTCCCCAAATTCATCCTAAACCCCTATTCTTTTCACATGCTTGTGTATCCTAGACTAACTTTTCTCTGGAAAAGCACAGAAATCCAGCTTCCAGCTCCAGCACCAGCTTTGCAAAGGCAGTGTCTCACCCTGAAGGCCTGACACATATATATATTTTGTTTTAGAAACCCTAGCAAGGGCAGATATACAGCTTGTGAAAAAACTGCCATGGCAGAAGAACAGCTTCGATAAACAGATTTAATATACGAAACATCAGGAGATTTTGGGCTGCAGAAAAGTGCCTGGGAGCCTTACACTGCGTGGTGTGACTTTGTACAGGAGCAAGAACTGAATCTCCCTCTCAAAGTCCTGCAATGCTTAAATGGAGCCAAAGGCACAAAAATAATTGAAGATCTACAGCTCAGCTACTCTTTGCAGCAGGGGGAAATGTTGAAAAGGAAGGGGAAGGTGTTTGGAAGTAGGAAACACTCGAGTGCATTTCTCCTCTGGCTGTGATCTCCCAGGACGTTGCTAAGGGCAGTTCATGAAAAGTCTACTCCTGCTGGCAAAACACAGCTGAAGGCAAAGGGGGACCAGTGGTGGTCAGAGCTGAAAAGGTAAATCCGCTTAAAAAGATGCCCTTTTTGGCGAGCAGAATATTGGCAGCTTCAAGTCTGATTCAGAAAATAATGCAAGGAGATTTTTAAAAAGCTCAGACTTGGTTTTGGTTGTGGGGTTTTTTTGTTTGGTTTGGTTGGTTTTTTTTTCCTTTCTCCATCTCAAAAGGGACTGATCTGTTTCTTTTCAAAGCAAAGAGAGGTTAAGCCTAAACTTGAATTCCTCGCTCCATCGGCACGTTGCTTTTTTTTCTTGTTCTGCCTTGGCTTTGCTGTTGATGGGGTCACTCAGAAAAACAAACTGAGCCATACAGAGGTCTTCTCTCCTCCCCATCCTGGACAACTGTCATTAGCAGAGATGGGGATAGGATGGGAGTGAGGTCAGTTTACTGTCCCTGCTTGAAACCACCCCTTTAGCCAGCCCCACATGAAGGGCAAAAAGGTCTAAGGGTTATGTCTTAACTGAGTGAAACAGGACAGAGAGGGGGCTTTGCAAAGGTGGCACCTAGTTAAGGTGATGGAGTTGCTTGGTGCAGGTATGAACTGAAACTAGTGGAAAGTCACACGCTGATACAAAAAAGACACTACTTTGTCAAAACAGGGTCAGTCTCACGCATGCACAGGAGTTCAGAGAAGAGCAACAAAGATGGTGAGGGGTCTGGAGCACAAGTCTTGTGAGGAGAGGCTGAGGGAGCTGGGGGTGTTCAGCCTGGAGAAGAGGAGGCTGAGGGGAGACCTTACTGCTCTCTCCAGCTCCCTGAAAGGAGGGTGTAGAGAGGTGGGGGTTGGTCTCTTCTCCAAAGTCACAGGCGACAGGACTAGAGGAAATGGCCTCAAGTTGAGCCAGGGGAGGTTCAGGCTGGATATTAGGAAAAATTTTTTCACCAAAAGGGCTATCAGACATTGGAATGGGCTGCCCAGGGAGGTGGTTGAGGCACCATCCCTGGAGGTGTTCAAAAGACGGGTTGATGTGGTGCTGGGAGACATGGTTTACTGATGGTGTTGCTTTTTGTTTGTTGTGGGTGTTTATTTTTTGTCAGAATGAGGTTGACGGTTGGATGAGATGATCTTGAAGGTCCCTTCCAACCTAGAAGATTCTGTGATTCTTTGATTCTGTGAATGCCTCTTTCCTCTTTCCCTGGGTGCTGCTGGGGCAGGCGCAGATGGGAGCAGAGCCCTGCCATGGCTCGTGGCACTGCCCTGTTCTGGGTGGCTGGTGACAGTGGGGAGGCTCCCCCAGGGACATCCCAGGCACAAAGCTGGGACAATGTGGGAGGGCAAGCACAGCCAACCCTGACACAGGACTTACAGCCCACCCCAGCTTCTCCCCTTCAACTACAGACCTTGCTTGGGCAAGCTGGCGTTGGGCTTCACAGGGCTGTGCAGGATGGGCATGGACAACATGCCCGCGGATAACGTGCCTTTAATTACTATTGATTACTTAGTTGTGCTCTCCACGGCTCAGCTTAAGACAACCATGTTAATTACTCACAAACAAGCTCTGGGTATCAACAAGGTCTGGATGTGTACAAGCCATTAACAGAGACAGCAAGTCATTGAAAGCCTGTCCCCTGCAGGTTTGGCCCCTTGTTATCTTCCTTTTGACCTGCCACAGAAGACACTTTCTGGTGATTTGCTCCAGGGTTTGTTTTGTTAAGTTTCCCAAATGATTTTTTGGGTTGACCTGATGGCTGAGGGTTTTGCTTTGGGGTGCTCTCACCTCCTTGGGGACTGTCAAAGCACAAAAGATCATGTACAGCAGCTCAAGGGGGACATCTCAAACTCTGGCTCTCGAGAACAGGAGGGACAGGGGAGTCCCTTTGCTACCCCCGTGCTTCTCTTTCAGCTCAGCTGACACATGGCTCTCAACAGTCATCAGGAGAAATGGAAAATAAAAGAAGGAAATGAAACCCCAGGATCCTTGCAGAGCCCTGGCTGGGCCGCAGCGAAGTCCCCGAGCTGGGCTGGATCCAGCAAGCTCTGCAAGACAAGAACAGTGTGGGACAGAGTGAAAAATTCAGTTTTAAGCCTAGAGTGCTGAGGTTAGGCCTAACATCTTTGAGGGAAAGCATCAAATCTTATTGTGGAAGAATTAAGAAGAAATCGACTTACGAAAACAAAACACTGGCAGAATGTCACATCAACACGGGTTCCAGGCAACAAAATCAATCACAATCACATTTTCCAGGCCATGCTGGTTGTCAGGGCACGACCTTAGTGCAGGGTGGAAGGAGCAGGAAAAAATGCAATCTTGGATTCATACGGGTGAAACCAAGAAAATCTGTGGTTACAGCATCAAGAACCACGTCAGCCAAATCATAGGAAAGCCACATGGCAACTATTCCCACGACGGGAAAAGGAATATTTAGAGAGAGCATCAGGGCTTCGTCAAACTTCTTGGTCCAGTCACCACGGGCTTTATTCCAGTAGAGTTTTCTGGGCTTTCCCAAAATGCCCGTGCCACCGTGCTGTAGGTATTTTTACACCCCGTCAGCTGATCTCCCTGCCAGAGAACTGGAAAACACACCACTCCACATCACCGAGAAGCCTTTAGCCCCTCCATCATCCACCACCATTCCCCTTCCCACCACCAACAGGACAGCCGCGAGGTGTTTCATCTCCGACACAAGGGTTATTGCATCAGCATCCAAAATAGAGACATGTTTGAATCAGCCTGATCGTTCTGACATCCTCAGAAAATTAGCTCTATTAAAAGAAAACAAAGAAGGCAGAAATGCCTCACAGTTCTGGGCAACCTGACAGCTTCAGAGGCCAGCCCTTCTCAGGAGCTCCTCTCTCTTGCCATAGAACCACCGAATGGTTTGGGTTGGAAGGGACCTTAAAGATCACCTAGTCCCAGCGCAGGGTGCAGGCAGGGAGGAGTGGATGTGGCAGGGGGTGTGCAGGGGTGCGAGTGTGCCCGTCCGTGTGTATCACACCTGTTGGACAACTCTGGGTTGGTGGTGCTCTCATAATATTGACTCAATCATTCCCCAATCATAAACAACGCTAGCAAAATGAAAGAAAAATGGTTGGCGAGGGGGTGTGTTTCCCTGAGCCCACACTGGCTCCAAAAGCATGTCAGACAGTAATTAATCACTTCAGGGTATTTGCTGATATGCAATTATGTGGAGGGAAAAGTTTGGCAATACACTTTGCTATCAATCATCACCGCGTATCAGTCACGTAGGCTGGGTCATCTCCTAGCCCGGCTGCCAGACATTTCAAATGCTAATGTTTCAGGTAAAATCTAAACCCTCAGATTCAATTTCCAGCATTTCAAATGCCTCGTGTCACATTCGTGCCCTAAACACCTCCAGCAAGATCCTCTCCTGACCAGCCGCACGAGAGATTGATTCATGGAGCGAAGACTTCCAGAACTGCGCTTGGCAAAACACAGTGTCTTTATGGGCAGATCATAGAATCATAGAATGGTTAGAGTTGGAAGGGACCTTAAAGATCATTGAGTTCCAACCCCCCTGCCATGGGCAGGGACACCTCCCACCAGCCCAGGTTGCTCCAAGCCCCATCCAGCCTGGCCTTGGACACCTCCAGGGATGGGGCAGCCACAGGCTCTCTTCAGATATTGGAAGGCTGCTCTAAGGTCTCCCCGGAGCCTTCTCTTCTCCAGGCTGAACAACCCCAGCTCTTCATAGGGGAGCTGCTCCATCCCTCTGATCATCTTGGTGGCCCTCCGCTGGACCCGTTCCAACAGGTCCATGTCCTTCCCGTGTTGAGGTTTCTCTCTGGTCTGCCCAGACATTTTCTGGCACACGGCTCCTTGGCCAGGAGTTTACCTTGGCTTTGCATCCTGGCTCCACACGTGCTGTGCAGGAGGCAGGCAGTGCTTTTGTAGGACTCTGTCCCCCTACCTTCCCTTATGAGCAACACCAGCTCATCTACAGGATGGTCATTTTATCAGGACCTTTGTTGTATCTAGCGGTTTAGTAAAAGCTCCACGTCCCGGGGGCAACTTTTCACATGGATCTCAGAAGGAAAGGGGAACTTGCCTCATGGGTGACATGGCAGGTGGAAAGAAACGAGTAATTAGCACCGAACAAAAACAACCCTGAAAAGTAACTTATGAGTAACTTATGGAGATTTTGCAACAGCCTGACTCATTATTTAATTTATTTATTTATTTATTTAAACCCGAGGATTTAAAGGAGCCCCTTCTACCCGCACATTTCTGGGGCAGTCACAGCCCTCTTTTCCGGAAAAATGAATTTCCCTGGCTTTCCTGCAAGCCCTGGCATGGTTCCCCCCATCCCCCCCCCCCAGTCTGCAGCCTTTGCCCAGCAGAGAGGCAGAGGCTCAGCAGTTTGGCTGCACAGCAACCTGCTCTCTCTTATCAGTCCTGGCAAGTCCCTTCTGGCCCCTGGCACGACGCGTCCTTGTGGATTTTGGCCGTCCTGTCAGATGACACAGGAGACCTTAACTCTCTCTGGGAGATTTTTTTAACTTTAACGCTGCCTGCTGGAAGTGGTTTTTGTCCCTTTTGACAGGCGTTTATGCAGAAGTTGCATGCAAAGCCCTCCTGACGTTGCACATGCGTAAGGCTAGGGAAGTCTTCTAGAGAAAACAGAGGACGACAGCAATGACCAAGCCCCAGAAGGCTGGGGTTTTCCACCCACGAGTCAAACAACAAGCCACTGGCACAGCTGGAGATAAAGCCCAGCTCTCCCAAAAGTTTGGTCTTGTCCCTAGCCCCAGGCACCCTGCTTCCGAATGCGAAGGGATGCACCCCAAGACCGTGTCTGTAGTAAGGGATGGGACAGAGACCCGTGAAAGTCCCAAAGGTGCCAAGTTAAACACTGCAGAGCCAAGCATCACGTCACATGCTCTCCTTCTCCTTTTCAAAGGAGAAAAAAAAAAAAAAAAGGCATCTCAGCCCTTAAACAACACTGAGCGTGGGAGGCTGGCTGGAAACCCATCTTAGATGCATCTGGTAAGACCCACCCCAGCCAACCTACAAACACGGGCTGCTCCTTCACAGCACCAGAGACATCAGGCACAGGGTTTTGTCCCTAAAGCTCCAACGACCATCTAACTCTCCCATCTGGGAGGCTTAACTCCGAGCGAGTAACACTCCATACGGTGTGATCCCCGTGTTCAGCATCACTGTACCCCGTGTAGATCCTGCACAGGAGCTGGAAAGGGAAAGAGAAGACCCACCAAGACCGATAAAACTGTCAGTCCAATAAAAGATTGCTGTCTCAGTGTCAGGGGGATGGCCTCTCCCCGACCCCATCACACACACCAACCAGGGAGGCCCGGCACCACATCTCCCCAGCTTCAGGAAGGGAGGGAGACAAGTTTTTGAGGTAGGATGGACAGGAGGAGCAGCGTGTTCCCAGGGCAGGGGCAGACCCCGCTGGTGCTTGCTCTACCCTGTGGACCACCAGCTCAAGGATGGAGCCTCCTTGACCACAGCCACCTGGTCTTTGTCCAGGGGAAGCACTTGGGACAGAGAAAGCATAGGGGCTGGGTGACAGCATGGATGGATATGGCTGAGGGACCCCCATTGATCTCATCTGGAGTGGCCCGGAGAAGGAAAAAGCCCACGGTCCCCCCCAGAGGAATGTGAGCTATGCAGGGACCAGAGTTCACTGCAAGCAGGCGCAGGGAAGGGCAGCTGCTGTAAAAAAAGGGAAGATAAATCCAATAAATCAGGCTGTGGGAAAAAAGGAGGAGGGCACAAGTGCACAGAGCTGCCGGAGGATGGTACGAGGCAGCCCCTCCGTGCCCCCAGGGGGAGGGAAGGGGGGGATGTGGGGGCTAACCTGAGCCACAGAGCAGCCCAGAGATGGGGGATGCAAGGTCACAGAGGCAGAATCTGCAGGGATGGGAAAAACCCGTAAGCCTGCCCAGGGTAAAGGGAGCAAAAAGCACCCACGGTCTTCCGTTTTACCTATGACAGCATAAAAAGAAAAAAAAAAAAAAAAAAAAAGGAAAATACTGGGAAAAAAAACCCAGAAGCAGTGGACTAGGTACAGATGGAAAAAGCCCCCAGAATACTGTTTTGCTCTCAGTTTTATTGCATTTTATTTTCTATTATTTCCATAATGGGAGATGGCAGCCTGTATTCACCGGCTGTATTCACCAAGACACAACACCGTCCTTGGAGAAAGTTACAAATGGCTATGAAATATTTTAAGACCTGTCAAAGGTCCCTTCCAACCATGAAGATTCTGTGATTTTTTTTTTTTTCTGCTTAGTCAGGAGACTTCCCTTAGGCTGGAACCTCTCTGTTGTGCAAGCATTCATTCCTGCAGCTCCAGCTCCGAACGTGAGACTACAAAACAGTGGCTTAGGGGAGATGGATGGACACCTTGGAGACTTAGTTGGTGACCTGCTCCACTTTCTTGAGCCCTCCAGGGGAAAACAGGTATCCAGACACATGTTTTGGGGAGACAGAAGGAGTCAGGTAGCTATACTTGCTTTTGCAAGTTTTTTAAGCCCTTGGTGGAAAGAAATCTGTGCTGATCCACATCCATTCTGTGTAAGCAGGAGAGCTGCAATAAACCCACACCAGATGCTCTGGAGCTCATCCCACCTGGTATGGTCAGAGCTGATGCATCCTGGAGGAGACAATATCAATATAATCCCAGCTTCCACAGCAAAATACTGAGAACCCAGCTCCAGTGTAAATTGAGAAACAAAACGTTAGCCTGCTCATCTGTGGAGAAGCAGATGGGAAATGTGACCCTTGGCGCCTCCAAAAATAAAGGGTGAGCTGTGTACCCTCGTGGCTTTTAGCTTGATTCGTTCATGTGCAAGGTTTGTGCAATGGGGACCTCGCATGCCCCCAGCCAGTCCACCACCCTGGTCCTGAGAAGCTTTTGAACCCTTTGGCCAGTCCCCCCCAGATTTGGCAGAGGAGCTGAAGACTCACTGACACGAAGCGCCTACAAGCCTTGCGAAAATAGGTGACTCGCTCGAGAAGAAAGAAGAAAGCTATAAATATCCCGAGTGAGGGAAGAATTCATCACTCGCTCAGCTCTTCTTATACCTCAGAGAAAGCTGTTAGAAAAACCCCTGCCACAGAGAAAGGCCCAAGGCCGAATCGTTCCTTAGGAGACACCAAAGAATCCAACCGCGGTGGCGAAATCCAAATGGACCCAGACATCCTTGGTGCCTCTGCTCCAGACCACATATTCCTGCTCATTGCCTGGCCGGTGACCTTGCAGTGGGCACCCTGTCCCTTTGGAAAAGATCTCCTTGGGGGCAGAGGGCCATCTGTTTGAAAAACAGATAACATCCCCCTTCGAAGACGCTGCCTTCAAAGGGCACCTCGAAGATGCTGCTTTCAAAGGGCACCTCGAAGATGCTGCCTACGAAGGGCACCTCTGAAAGTCCGAAGGGTGGCAACTACCCCAGCCTCTCTGCCATCCATAGCCTGAATGCACTCCAAAAAAAAAGATCAGGGAAAACGGTTTTTAGGATGCATGAAACAGAAAAGAGAGGGATCGGCATCACAAGCCCCATCTTCCTTCCTTCCTCCATGGGCTCCCACAGTGTCTCATCTTCTGCTGGTGTCCAGCAAGTTAGGGACTGAGCTCAGCTGGGCCACTGGCTGCAAGGGCAACTGCAACCCTCTTTTCAAAGCCCATTCCCACAGACAGCCCATTCCTGCCAGCTTTTGTAAGCTGTTAAAGACAACAACAAAAAAAAACAAAACAAAACAAAAAACAACCAACCACTCTGAAGGCTGGGCTCTGGTTTTGTGATAATTTAGCAGGCTGAAGGAAACCCTTACATCACTTTTCAGTGAACGCAGTGAAATCGAGTGAGATGCGTTGGGGCAGAGACGGCGTGTGATGGGGAGGAGAAAAGGAGCAGTTGAAAGCTAAAGTTTGAAGGCTATGGGGATGAAACCGGTTGTCCACTACCCGGGATCACAGAGAGGGCTGGATACTGAATACCGAGATAACGTAGATGCCTAGAATAACCTAAATAGCCTAGATAAGCCCCAATCTGGGGGATGGCACATCCATCCATCACTGAACTGGAGCCATGGAGCCTGCTATGACCTGACTCAAGTCTTCACACACCGTAGCAGCAACTCTGCATGACAGATCCCAGGGTTGCTCAATGCATGGCCGAGGTCTTCGACTCTGCCACGGGGCAAAGGGTGATGGGGTTGTTGACTCCGACCTGTGCTGGAGGCTCTGCTGAAGCAAACAGGTCCACCCTGAAGGAGTAACGCCAAGCTTGGGGTGGGTAGGGTTGAAGAAGATTGAGAACCAGGATTGCACATGGTCAGGGGTGCCGAGAGGAAGGGTTGGAAGTTGGTAGTGGGTCACCTGCGCTGTGCAAGGCCATGGGGAAGTTCCTTTGAGCCTGTGGGATGCTGCTCTCTAAGAGGTATAAGGTCAGGCACAGGCTGTGGAAGGAGGGGGTGTCTTGATGAATTTGCTCCACCTGATGAGCTCACAACTTGGCACTGGCAGATGACAGGAAGCTTAGAGGCTTATTTTTCAGCCTCTCCCCATCCATGCCTTGAGCAATGATGCCCAACCTTTTGCTTGAGGTGGAAGCCATAGTGAGAGCTGTTCCAAGTCTTGCCTGGTTTTCAGCTCCTCCTTATTTTCTTACCTTTTTTCTCATTTCTCCAAAGCCCTGCGAGCGCTGCAACCAAGTCACCTCCAAAGTAGGAGCCCTCCTTCACCAAAAGGTCAAAACTATTCCCCAGCGTAATCTTGGTAGCTATCTGTTCAAACCAAAGCCCCACGTTTCCCTTCCTCAGGAATTCCTGAGGACAGGCAGCCCTGGGAAAGGAGGGCAGCTCTCCTAACGTGACGGGGGGGGATGGATGGAAAGGGCAAAACGGACCAGAAGTGTATTTGCTTACTGTGGGCTCATTGCAACAAAAGGACCGCATCACGCAGCAGCTCAGGAGGCTACAGGAGGCAGCAAGCTCTGTCTCTGTCATCACTCCTCCCAAAATTAATGGTTTCCACCACCGGAAGCTTAAATTTGGCTTCCCTCCTACATCACCTTGATGGCATTTAGGGGTAAGCCGTTCCCAGGTTGGGCTTTTTGGAGGCATTTTTTCCAATTTCATCCCGCACCGTTCTTCAGATGGGGCACCCGAGTCCTCAGAGCCTCTGAGACCCCGGGGAGATCCCAGGACTCCACCAGGAACAATCAGTGGGGTGCTGTACCCTCCTGCCCTGCACAAAATGTCCATCGGGTTGATGCTTTGAGAGGAACTTGCCTTGTTAACAGCAGGCCACAGCACCTAGTTTCCTCTCCTAGATTAGTCATTCTTCCCAAATTTCCTTCTTTTGTGCAGGGATTCCCTCTGTTTCCTGCTGCAGGCTTCATTTTTCCTGCACTATAAGCACTTGGAAGTGTTTGTACTGTCAGAGAGAGCAGCTCATCTGTTTGGCTATTTTTATTCCTCCTGCTGTAGCATCTTGAGAATTGTTTTTCCAGAGTGATCTCTGGAGGTCAGGAGGAGAAAGAAATCATCTGGGATGCAGTCGAATGGATTGAAAGCAATTTCCTTCACAACAGGACCCCGTAATCACGCTGGAGTCTTCAATACTGATACTTCAGCTAGAAGGAACTTCAAATCAGAGGCATGCTCTTTGAGCAGTGCCTTCAGCATAACATCAGACATCCACACCAGGTCCTGGGTGCCAGAGGTGCCAAGGTCCATCGGGGAAATTGTGGGGGGAGCTCAGTCCATTGTGCTACTGAGAAGTGAAGAATTTCGGGTTCTTTCCCGGACTCTTAAGCCTCAACTGAGCTATTAAGCCTGCAAATAGGCTGTCAGCATGCTCAGTCATGCTAGGGCTGGCACCTAGAAATCAGAGAATCAGAGAATCATAGAATCACATGGGGTTGGAAGGGACCTCTGGAGATCCAAACCACCTGCCAAAGGAGGTCCATCCAGAGCAGGTTGCACAGGAATGTGTCCAGGTGGGGTTTGGAATGTCTTCAGAGAAGGAGGCTCCACCACCTCCCTGGGCAGCAAATTTGAGTCTGTTTGGAAAAAGATAATAAAAATATTTCCATGCTCGGCTCATTCTTCATGACAGCATTGGTACCTGGAGAGTCAGGTTGACAAACCCAGCCTTGCCCACCAGCACGGTATTTGCAGAGCATCTTTTTTGTAGATGGCTGCTCTGCGTGCAGGCACACGCAGACGCTGGCGTGGAAAGGATGGGCCCTGCTGTTTAAGAAGTGCTGCTCCAAGTCAGTCACTTGGAGCTTCTGACAAGGCTGTGCAGAAGAGGCTAAACTTTGCCAGCTCCTTCGCCTTGGCCCTTACCACCAGGGGCGATGCACGCTGGCACTCCTCCGGTCCCAGCAAGCCCCGACGCCTTGGCTGTGGCAGCCATCCTCCAGCCCATCCTGCCCATGGTTGCCACAAGGATCAGCCTACACCTGGTGGGTAATTACACGGGGTGCAAGTCTAAACTAGAGCATCCTCCTGGATTTACCTCCGTGGGTACTCGTAACGTGAAGCTGTATGGAGCCAGAGTGCAAAACCACACTCTCTTCATTACATTAAACTTGCACCCTCTGCATTTATTCCCTTTAATCTCCAATAGCACATCTGGATCAGCTGCTCTGCAGACAGGACAGAGGAGAAACTGGTATAAAACATTTAGAGTCTCTTCAGACCATAACAGCATTTTCAGAGTGTCACTGATGCTATATATTATTTGAAAATTCTTTTGTGGGACACATAGAATCACAGAATGGTTTGGGTTGGAAGGGACCTCAAGGATCATCGAGTTCCAACCCCCCTGCCCTGGGCAGGGACACCTCCCACTAGAGCAGGTTGCTCAAGGCCCCATCCAGCCTGGCCTTGAACCCCTCCAGGGATGGGGCATCTACAACTTCCCATCTACATCTGAGGGCCTGAGGGCGGTGCCTATAACAGCCCAAGCTTTCAAAATGTTTTATTTTTCCACCGGGTACTGGTTCTGGGACCTTTGGAAGATGACATATTCTAAAGCTTCTCTAAACACCATGAAGTTTAAAACTGAGTCTTCTGTCCTCAAGTGCGTGGATATGCTGAGGCTGTGGGTTCAGATCAATGCTTCTAGCATTCACTGGTCAATGACCCTCAGTCACCACGTGGCCTCTTCTCCCCAGTTTGACAGTGCTGCTGATGCTGCCAGAGGTGGCGTGTGATGTTGTGCTTCACCTGCAGCTTCTTCTTGGCTCATGACCTCAGTTCCCAGTGAGCAACTGCTCCCTTGTCAATGGTCTTGTCGACTTTGAGGGCACCAATGTCTCCACTGGCTCTCCTTCTTCACACATACGGCACATCACAGTCAGGTCTGAACTTGTACCAGCCTCAGTTCTGCTTCTGGCCCCGAAGCAAGCAGCTGTCATCTCCCTCTCCTTCACACACAACACAGCATCCTTCACAACCCCGTGGTGCAAAACTCCCTCGGGTGACTACGCTGCAAGAAGAGCTGGGAGCCAGCTTGGCCCCAGGCATGGCCAGAGGGGCTGGGGCTGTATGTCCTCCCCTTCAGCCCTGGTAAAGCTGCATTTCCACAATCATAATTCCCAATCCCTCAAAACCTGCTGGCTTGGCTATTCCTCCTGCTCCGTGCTGGGCTCCCTTTGTAGAGTGTTCCAGCGCTGAAGGACAAGTCTAGGTGGAAATCACCTCCAGGGACAACCCTGTTTAAATAACAAAACAAACATAAGCACGAGCATGATGTTGTTCCTGAGATGCAGTGGAAGCTTTCCACCACAGCCATCAGCACCTTGCTTGCTCTTTGTTATCTTGTAATGGCATGTCACAACGGTGATGACACAAAACTGGGAGGGGTGGCTGACACACCAGAAAGCTGTGCTGCCATACAGCAAGACCTGGACAGGCTGGAGAGTTTAGCAGAGAGGAACCTAATGAAGTTCAACAAGGGCAAGTGTAGGGTGCTGCAGCTGGGGAGAAATAACCCCCTGCACCAGAACAGGTTGGGGCTGACCTGCTGGAGAGCACCTCTGAGGAGAAAGACTTGGAAGTCCTGGTGGACAACAGGACGACCATGAGCCAACAATGTGCCCTTGTGGCCAAGAAGGCCAATGGCATCCTGGGGGGCATCAGGAAGAGTGTGACCAGCAGGTGGAGAGAGGTCATCCTGCCCCTCTGCTCTGCCCTGGGGAGGCCCCATCTGGAGCCCTGGGTCCAGTTCTGGGCTCCCCAGTTCAAGAAGGACAGGGAACTGCTGGAGAGGGTCCAGCAGAGGGCTACAAAGATGATGAGGGGTCTGGAGCATCTCTGTTATGAGGAGAGGCTGAGGGACTTGGGTCTTTTTAGTCTGGAGAAAAGAAGGCTGAGGGGGGATCTGATCAATGCTGATAAATACTTAAAGGGAAGGTGTCAAGAGGATGGGGCCGGTCTTTTTTCAGTGGTGCCCAGGGACAGGACAAGAGGGAATGGGCACAAACTTGAGTATAGGAAGTTCCACCTCAACATGAGGAGGAACTCCTTTGCTGTGAGGGTGGCAGAGCCCTGGCAGAGGCTGCCCAGGGAGGTGGTGGAGTCTCCGTCTCTGGAGACATTCCAAACCCACCTGAACACGTTCCTGTGCAACGTGCTCTGGGTGGCCCTGCTTTGGGAGGGGGGGTTGGACTAGATGATCTCCGGAGGTCCCTTCCAACCCCTACCATTCTGTGATTCTGTGATTCTTTGGTTGTCTAAACCCCCTTTTAGAGCCCACCATCCAGAAACCCGACCAGCTTCCCCTAGGGCCCTTTCCCCCATGTTGTTACAGTGAGGGGCTCATGACGAATATCTTCCTCCCATCAGGTCTATACCTTCCCCTCGGGCTCATCACAAAACCTTCTGGAGCCACACCATGGGGTCAGCTCTGGGCTCTCACATGTGCACCACCACGTATCTTGCTGGCGTGCTGCACGGCAAACCCAGTGAATCGTCTGGCCACAGTCTTCTGTTAATCCTCCTCCGGCCTCTTCTCTATCGAGCCATCATCTAAACTATTACACAGCCCTGCTGTTGACTTTGATAGCCTTTGATCATTTATTCACAGGCTGGACAGATTCTCTCCGTTATGAATTACAGGGCTTTAATTAGATGGAGAGCCAAGCCTGTACCTTCCCCTGTAATTTAGCTTTAATTAATGCCCATTTATTATTAACTGTTATCAGCCGGGTTTAGGCTTAATGTCAGCTGGTTATTATCCAGAGACCAGCACGGATTGTTTTCACCTCCTTTATTACCCATTTCAAGAATTTCCCCCTCCCCTGTTGACAGATGCACACAAAATGTGCACGTCAGCGTAAGGGATGGCTGTGAAGGAACAATGGGTCTTTCAAAGCTGCCCAAGTCAAAGGAGTGTCTCCCCACATCTCTAGGCCAGTACCCAGGCAAATGTGGACAACATCAAATGCTCCTGTATATCTACAGGAGATATACAGCTTTACAGCTTACTTTTTTTTTTCTTTTTTTTTTTCTTTCTTTTTTTTTTTTTTCCTGAGGCACAAAGTCTGTAATTGAGAGTGGAAATGGGCGAGGAGCTATTTTGAAAGAATTGGGACATTTTCATGTTCTTTTATATTTTCCATCTTCTCATTTCTGGCTTTAAGAAAAAAAAGAACAGAAAAAGAAACCTTTCCTTCCTCTTCCCTTTATCACATTCCTCCCCCCAAAATAGCAGCAGTGAAAGCACAAAACAAACCCAAGAAAACAGCAATCCAAGTACTCAGGAGAGGGCTTCAGAGCTTGCTTTAAAAAACAGAGAGCTGAAGAAGAAAGAAGAATGCTTTGCCTCCAGCCTGCATCCATTTTCCATTCTACAAAACCACTCCACGAGGTCTATGGAGAGTCCTCCAGCAAAGCCGGAGGCTTCAAAGCCAATGCAACCATGGGCCACACTATTTCTCCTGGCCTCTTTGACCTCCTCTACAAGGGGAGCATGTTGAAAGCTTTCCTTTCAGATCCATGGGAACAATGGTGGCTCCGAAAGGACCCTGAGATGATGCCAGGGTGTCCATGGCTGCTGTGCAGGAACCAGGCATTGCTTTCACCTCCCCTCACACCCAACTCATAGCTGCTCCCATCAGATACTGGGAGGCTTATCAAGAACCTACCAGGGCTTTCTGCTTAACGAGGTCTTCACGCACGGAGGAGAAACACACCCTCCTTCAACTCCATTGATACAGCCAGGCTGCAAGAAGGACATTGCCCACTGGCCTTGCTCCTGACTCCCAGAGGTGGATTATCAGCAGCAGAATTGCAGTTTTTTTGGCCATTTGCTTCTACACCCTCACAAGAATCTGGACTGAAGCATCTGGAAAGCAGTTCAACAGGATCAGCTGCCCACCACGGGGATTACGACCCACAGTAGCCATTTCCTTTGTTAACAGAAGTCAATTCCAGGCTTTACAAGGTGGCCACGGTTCATCTAGGAACAAGAGCCCACTTTGATGCCCAACGCTTTTAGCAGGCAGTGAGCTTTCAGCTTCTACACACTGTCCCTCCCCAAGGCATTGCTCTGGTCAACTTGGCCAAGAATATCAAGTGTGCAGGGGACTGATAAAAAGCAGCTCATCAGAGCTCCCAGTGTGCTGGGGTCCCAGTACATGGCACCAAAACACAAGCAAACGCCTTTACCACGTACGGTGACAATGACAATTTCTGAGGGAAAGCAACAGTGGCAAAGGCAAGAAGAAGAAGTGAGGCACAGGAAGGCCCCTTTCTCTCTCATCTGGCGTTGAAGACCTCTTTGAGAAAGGTCAGGAACTGACTCTGAAAGGTCAGAGGAACAGAAACATCCCCAAGGAGAGATGCGACATCTGACTTCTAGGTCAAAGAGCAGCGATAACAGCTTTGGTTTGACTTTTTCCCCCGCCCTTAGGGAGTATTTCAATTCATCATTTCTTGATAATTGTTGTGACACTGGCAGTTCTTGCCCCATTTCGTACTTTCTTCTCCTTGCTTTGCCCTGGGTCAGCTTGCAGGCCTGTCCCACATGAAGTTCTTAGATTGCAAAGTTGGCTTCCGCTTTTCTAATGAGTAAAGAAATCAACAATTCAAAAGTTTTCAGTGTCAGGAAGAATGACTTTCCTGAGAGGGTGGTCAGGCACTGGAACAGCCTGCCCAGGGAGGTGGTGGAGTCACCATCCCTGGAGGTATTTAAGAAACATGTAGAGGTGGCACTTGAGGGCATGCTCTAGTGCCTGAGATGGTTGGGTTGGGTCTGTGGGTAGGTGTGGTGGTTTGGTGCACCCTGCTACCTCACGGCAAGTGGAAAGGAGGGAGAAGTTTTTGGTGACAGCGGCAAACCATCTCATCCCCACCACAGCGTGAGAGCTGCCCTGGGACGATATCCCTGAGATGAGTACATCATCCATCCAAGGGTTCTTTCCCACAACGACTTCATTTGGTTTAATTACTCTAATTTGGGAGTCAATTCAGATCAGCTTTCCTGAAGATGCCCGCACAGAGCAGCCCTGGAGGAACTTAAAAACAACTGAAAGTGTTTTCGGTTGCATATCAGCTCCCTCAGGCTTGACAAAAATAGGGCAAATGCATCAACAAAATGCTTTAAAAGATGCTTTCCTAACTTGCTCCTTACCCAGGCTTCCAGCACAGTCAACTTCCAAGCCCTCAAGGTTGGAAAGATCCTACCCAAGGAAGAGACAGCTAGTACGGGGGGAGCCTGGCCTATTTGTCAGGAGTGTGATGGGGGGGAAGAGGGTGTCCCCCCATTTCCACAACCCCAGCCAGTGGGTCTCCACAGCTCCTCACCATGGAGCAACGCAACTGATGAACCGACAAGGTGGAGTGATGTCTGTGGCCACTGCTGTCCCTGGGAGAAGCAATGAGAGAGAAATTCATCCGTGCACTGAAACTGAGCTACTAAAGAGCTACAAGGTGCACACCTGCACGACGGTTGTGCTCCAGCAAGGTCGCTGGCAGGAGATGCCCAGATGACCTTGCTATTTAATGGCTGCTAATAGTGCTGTGGCCAGCACACTATTAGAGTGGGATGTAATAGCAACCTCCCACAGAGCACTGCAAAGAAGGACCTCTCTCCAGCCATCTGAGTCAGCCGCTTCCCC
>JAHREE010146791.1:0-12505 GCA_033628505.1 Tringa tobata | reverse complement strand
AGTTGTGCAGAGAAGCAGAAGTGATGTTATCTCCCCATGATCCTGGGGCAAGAAGAAAAGTTTCTCCTCTCCCTAACTCTCCCAGAACCGTAGGAGTGAAAAGCTCTCGGCTCTGCCTGTTGCTGTTGCCTGTACAAGCATCACAGAATCACAGAATCTTCATGGTTGGAAGGAACCTTTGAGATCGAGTCCAACCATACACATACAAAAAAAAAAACCCCAAAAACCAGAAAAATCCCCACACCCCCAAAAAACCACAAAACAAAACACCCAACAATCTTGGGCACTAGAGCGTGCCCTGAAGAGCCATGTCTACACATTTCTTAAATCCCTCCAGGGATGGTGACTCCACCACCTCCCTGGGCAGGCCCTTCCAGGGCCTGATCACCCTCTCAGGAAAGTCATTCTTCCTCAGATCTAATCTAAACCTCCCCTGCCCCAACTTCACACCATTTCCTCTGCTCCTGTCATGATTCCCTTGGGAGAAGAGGCCAACCTCCACCTCTCTCCAGCCTCCTTTCAGGGAGTTGTAGAGGGCAATGAGGTCTCCCCTCAGCCTCCTCTTCTCCAAACTGAACATGCCCAGTTCCCTCAGCCTCTCCTCATCTGACCCCTCCCCAGCTTGGTGGCTCTCCTCTGGACACGCTCCAGCACCTCAATGTCCTTCCTGTAGTGAGGGGCCCAGAACTGAACCCAGCCCTTGAGGTGAGGCCTCACCAGTGCCCAGTCCAGAGGCACCATCACTGCCCTACTCCTGCTGGCCACGCTGTTCCTGATATAAGCCATGATGCTGTTGGCCTTCTTGGCCACCTGGGCACACTGCTGGCTCATGTTCAGCCGACAGTCCACCAGCACCCTCAGGTCCTTTTCTGCCAGGCAGCTCCAGCCACTCTGCCCCCAGCCTGGAGCGCTGCAGGGGGTTGGTGTGACCAAAATGCCTCACCTCTAATTCAGCTGGACGCAGAGCAGGGTCTGGGAGAGATGCTCCCCCTGCACTGCTCAGGCACAGTGGCCACGCAGCCAGCCAGGGTCACTGGTCCAAGACACCTCAGTTGTCCACTTAAGGCTGTCATGCTCCCACCACTCATCGGCCACCCAAAACACCTGCCTGCTTTTTGCGTTCCTGAAATGTCAGTTCAGTTTAGGCAAAGGAGGTTTGATTACTCTGAAGAATCACAGAATGGTAGGGGTTGGAAGGGACTTCTGCAGATCATCTAGTCCAACCCCCCTCCCAAAGCAGGTCCACCCAGAGCAGGTTGCACAAGAACACGTCCAGGGGGGTTTGAATGTCTCCAGAGAAGGAGACTCCACCACCTCCCTGGGCAGCCTCTGCCAGGGCTCTGCCACCCTCAAAGGAAAGAAGTTCCTCCTCATGTTGAGGTGGAACTTCTTCTATTCACGTTTGTGCCCATTTCCTCTTGTCCTGTCCCTGGGCACCACTGAAAAAAGACCGGTCCCATCCTCCTGACACCCTCCCTTTAAGTATTTATCAGCATTAAATAATCACATTAAATCATACACACCAGGGGTGAATTACTTTATATCATGCCTGTATTTGCCAACTTGTCCTGTAAATGAGTATTTCATTATGTTAACAACCCCAGTAGATAGGAGAGATGCATGTTACCACCTTTGAGCTGAATACAATACCTGGTGCCTGTGTGTTGCAAAAAATAGACCCACCCTCCAACCGCTCAGAAGCAACAGCAACCACCAGGCTTTCTGGGCCCTCAGCAAGGCCTGGTTTAGTTTTACCAAGAAAACCCTTTCTTTAGACATTCAGTAACTAGTGTCTGCCTCTAGGGGTTTCACAAACACATCAAGGATGCCTTTCCTTACCAGCCTTAACCTTGGTTGCTGCAGGTGAGGTATGGGGGCTAAACACGAAAAGC
The DNA here is from genome assembly GCA_033628505.1 of Tringa tobata. Classification (NCBI taxonomy): domain Eukaryota; kingdom Metazoa; phylum Chordata; class Aves; order Charadriiformes; family Scolopacidae; genus Tringa; species Tringa tobata. Next base: position 10,613 of record JAHREE010146791.1, on the reverse strand, counting down.
TCTGAAGGTGTGCCAAAGGGTAATGCCAGTTAGGATGTCTTGTTCCAGGGCAGACGAGCCCCCCTGGAAAGCCAAGGTGTGCTCTCTGTGTTCTTCTAGGTCCAAAGAGCTCATTGCTACAGAAAGTCACCTGCACGCAGAGCTTGACATCTAGAGTGAGCCCTGTGTTGGGGCATGTCCTGAACTGGGTTCAGGAAACCCCATGGGGCAGAGGGACCTGCGAAGCTGAAAGTACACCTTTTCCAAGAAGGTAGCCTTCTGAGAGCACTTCTTACCCTGTTCCTATCCACTCCTTCCCAAAGGCAAAGAGTGCTACTGCTAAGCAGCCCCAAGCCTAAACCTCCTATGGAGAGCAATTTAACCAGCACAGTGATGGTAGGACATTAGACCACAAAGGTGCCTTCTTCTTGGCACTGGGAGCATTCACATTAAGTTACATGAGTTAATTACTCCAGTATTACACTACTCCACAAAAGCCACGTAGGATCATCGTCTTGCCTAGGTAGCCTTAATGATGCTCCTGTGTGGCAGCTAACAGAGATTTTACAGGTTTAGAGAGGCTGGAAATGGAGCCAACTAAGATTGTTAGAGAAGATATTCGTGCAGGCAGACAAGCGCATGCATGCAGGCATAGATGTCATGCGGGTCAGGTGAAACCATGAGGATGCAATCTTCTCTTTTTTGCCAGTCTCCAGTCTGCCTTAGGCATGTCTTTATACCAAGACAGTAGTTTTTCTGGGTGGGAATAGGTATAGCACCTTCATGGCAACATTGATGTCCTCACTAGGAGGACGGGAGAGAGACTACCAAGTTCCCAGGCCATGCCTGCTCCATACCCAGCCCACGTCCACCTATCCTGTGGCACAGCCTCCTAACGTACTGACCTTTGCAAGGGCAGGAAAATGAGGGTGCCAGCACTGTACCCACATTCAGTTTTCTATTTCCCACAATTCCTACTGTTTAGCATCCCCTTCTAGGACAGGCTCTCCACTGCCTGCTTCTCCACATCACTTCTACTGGCAGTTTGGTCTTCCTGAGGCTCTAAGCAACGTGCTGCACAAGGTCTAATCGAAGCCTTGTTTGGAGGCAGCAATACTTCCCTCTCTGCTAAACACATCTCTTAGGATTGCACTAGCAACATCCGCCTGTGCCTATAGTCATCCTGCAATTAGTTACTACCCCACTTCCTCTTCCTCTGGTAGCTCACATAGATGAGGGTCTAGCAAATGGGAGAAGTTTTATTAATAGATCCAAACACCCTACCTGCGTTGTGACATCTCACACTGCTGCTTCTAACAGTCCTCAAGGTTGCTCCATCCTTCCTGTGTGACATTCAGATCCGCTTCCACGTTGGCAATGCTCTCAACTGTCTCATCTGCAGAAGCGATCCCTACACTCCCCTCCATCAGTGCTCAGCTCGTTAAGAAAGATATTAACGAAGATAGGTTGCAAAATCTATCCCTGAGCAGTGCTGTTCACTTCTGAACACATCCTGTTGACAATTTTTCATCCTTTCTCCCACCCACTTGAAATTTCTGTAGTATTGCTCAGGCTTGCTCAGTTCATCAGAAAGAAAAAGTCACTTGTCAATAAAGGTGATAACTTACTTTGGTTTCATCTATTTAAGCTTGCAATATCACTTAGAGGTTCAGCTGAGCTGATCACGTGAGGTCAAAACGTTGTCATGTCTTACCTTGACGAGAATCAGTCCTTCCATCTGAGGACTCCTGCCAGTAGGTCAGAGGAGCTAGATACAAGGGCCAAGGTCCCAAACAGGACAGCCGTCCATGGCTCAGACTGTGGAGTTGGGTGGAAGCAACTCTGTATACATGGATACAGAGGAGTCAGCGATGCTCCTAAAATTGAGGAAGAAAATTCTACGTTAATGAGCTCCTTACTTTTTAAAGATGAACATGCAGCTGGGTCTATAAATGGAAAGGAAATTAATGGGTCCCATTGCTTTGGCACAAATGCCCAATGACGCATTCTTGTGTGAAGAACATCTCTGGCAATGTCACCCAGTCCAAATTAGAACAGGTCCAAAACTCAGCTAAAAATCTAAAGTGAAAACTAAATCAAAGCTGGCTCAGGCTAGTGAATTCAGTGATGAGCAAGAACGTGGATTACTGTTTCAGGAAAACTAGCACTGACTTGCAAGGGCAGGAGAGTGATGTGTTTCAGGGAGCGAAGTGGAATCTTGACCTCTTGCAAGTCAACAGCACCACTGGCTTCTGCACAACCAGAATCCTCCACCCCAAACTTCCCAAAACTGAAATAGTGACAACTAACAGAACCAACAGCAAGTCAACAGCACCACTGAGTTCTGCATAACCAGAATCCTCCACCCCAAACTCCCCAAAACTGAAATAGTGACATCTAACAGAGGCAACAGCAAGTCAACAGCACCACTGATTTCTGCACAACCAGAATCCTCCATCCCAAACTCCCCAAAACGGAAATAGTGACATCTAACAGAGGCAACAGCAAGTCAACGGCACCACTGACTTCTGCACAACCAGAATCCTCCACCCCAAAACTGAAATAGTGACATCTAACAGAGGCAACAGCAAGTCAACAGCAACACAGAATCCTCCACCCAACATTTCTCAAAACTGAAATAGCGACATCTGAGGCAACAGCAAGTCAACAGCACCACTGATTTCTGCTGAACCAGAATCCTCCACCCCAAACTCCCCAAAACTGAAATAGTGACATCTAACAGAGGCATATTTGACCACAGGCACATAGAGTAAAGCCCACAGGCAGCTACACAGTGCAAAACAAGGCCAAGCAAGGTGTTCGGTTTGAGACTTCACACCATCCACCCATCAACAGCATCCAGCTGCTAGACTTGCAGACGGGGTGAAAGCCCTCCCCATCCAACCTTGTGAGCACACATCCCTTTGAAAGCTGGGAGGGAGAGAAGCATGACTGGACACTGCAGGACATCGAAGTTTCACACAAGAGAAAGCAAATGCAAGACCTCTGCATTCTTGCTAAGGGATAATTTCCCAGGAATGCGTCGCAGGAAATGGATGCTGTAACACCACTGTCACCTCAACAGCGTCTACGCATCTCAAAAGGGTCCTTCCCCAGGCATCACTTACTGCTCTTTACTCATCACTCACAGCTCTCAGCAGGAGCTGGATGGAGAGATGCTAACTCAGCGTACTGGAGGCAAAAGAAAGGTGTTGACCCTTTTAAAAAAAATGAATGCACCACTTTGCATGAACTTTCTGGGACATACATGATGGCTGTGCTCTACCTAAGGCCATGCAGATGAAGGACCACGAGCACTTTCTGCCTTGCACATCCCGCGGACACGCACACCCCACTGCTGTGATTCAGTTACACTCAGTAACCTGTGAAGGTGCAGTAACTTGGGTGGCTTCCAAGCGCTGCCTGTCGGTGCCTCGACGTCAAGATAATTTCTGGAGACAGGGAAGGAGCTGCCCTAGGCAAACTTCGGTGCATTAAATATCTGGTGAAGCCACAAGAGAGTGAGAAGCCAAATCAATTAGAAGTCAAGGGTTGACGTCCTTATTAGCTTTTTGGGAAGTTCCACCGACCTGCATGAGGGAAAGACCACGTCTTCTCAGGAAGCAATACAGAAGAGTCGGGATGGAGGACAGAACTCCAAAAGTCAGAACTTGAGAGAGGAAAAGCAACTTCCCCTGTCTTGTACAAGGGTTTTGAAGATGAACAGAGACCATTCAAGCACGAAAGCAATGCCCAAACCAGGAGGTTTTCCTCTATCCCTCAGTGCATTTTGTACAGGTAGTAGTAAGACACAGGAGGGTAGTTGCAGTGGTGCATTGCCAGCCCTGGCAGCTTTCCCCTGGGGCTTGATCCAAAGACTCCATTTAAGTTCAAGACACAGAGACCGTGGAGGTTACACTTCACAAAGCAGCCGTCTCGCCTGGCATGACTTTTTTTTTTTTTTTTTTAAGTGTTGAAACACACACTCCCACCTTGATCCCTTCTAACACACAACTCCAGCGTGGAAGGAAATCTACAGGCTTGGTGTCTTTGGCTGCCAAAGGCACCGTTGGCCCCACTCACACGTGTAGCTCTCATAGCACACGTATGAACTCAGGGAAGGCAGCATCTCACCAAGAGGCTCTGACCTTCCAGGGATATGTGGGGTTTGGTGGGTTTGGGGTTTTTTTTTTTTCTCCCCAGTTGCTATGGCAACGAAATGGTTTTGTGCTTTTAAATGCTTCCTTAAGGACACCCCCAGTTAAAGAGGCTGATCATGGGGAGAACAGAGGGATGCCACACGGCATGGTGTGCATCCATTTAATGCGTGGACATCCTTGGAGTACAGGTGCCTCCTCTTCATGCTTCCTCTGCAGAGATGGCTGCTTGCAAGTGCATTGCAGCAGAGAAGATCCAGAGAGGAAAGCTCCTCTGTTACTGGCAGCTTGTCACAGTCAGGGGAAAAAAAAAACCCAACCACACAGTCTCACAAAAAAAAAACCAAAACCCAAACCCTTTTCTCCAGAAGGTACTAAAATTGAATCCTCTGTTCTCATTTAAATGGACAAGGACATTCAGGCAGCTTTTGCCAAGTTTCCCTCCCAAAAGAGACTTACAGAAAGTCCTCCGAGGGATAATTAACTGGCTAACAGACAGGAAACGAGGATAAAAATAAGTGGAATATTTCCGCCATGGAAGAAGATTATCTATGAGATCTATCCTTGTGATTGCACAACCCATTATACACAGTTACTCACAGGAAAGCCCCTCAGATGTATGTTTGGATGCCCAGTCACCACCAGAGAACGGAGAACTCCGAAGTCCAGCATGTCAGCTGCTGGGAACAGGTTCATCTGAGCTGTTAAGTGGATGGTGACCAGCTCCCTGTCCCCACCTCGGCCTCAGTTTCCATGTCCTACCTGCACGACGAGAGCAGCACGCACACAACGGCAGGTGGGAACCTCCCAATTAGAGGGGAACAAAGCCACCTGGGGGACCCCTGAAATGGTCTGGGAGGGGGTTTCCAGACCCTACTACCTAGGGTCTACCTTCTACTTTTTGTCCTGCTACCCAGCAGGACAGAAAATGGAACCTTCGCTGTCGGCTTCCAGTGTTTGAGTTTTCAAGGAGGTTTTGCTGGCTCCATGCCTCTGGGGCAACGGTTTTAAATTGGAAGAGAAGAGATTTAGATTAGATATTAGGAAGAAATTTTTTACTGTGAGGGTGGTGAGGCACTGGAACAGGTTGCCCAGAGAAGCTGTGGCTGCCCCATCCCTGGAGGGGTTCAAGGCCAGGCCGGATGAGGCTTTGGGCAACCTGGTGTGGTGGGAGGTGTCCCTGCCCAGGGCAGGGGGGTTGGAACTGGGTGATCTTTAAGGTCCCTTCCAACGCTAACCATTCTATGATTCTAATTTTTAAGGAGGGGAGGATCCATTCCACAGGAGACATGTGGCTAAAGGCTATAAAGAAAGGCAACATGGATTTCAAACAGCTCCTATAAGCAAAGAGCAGCTGGAGCAGAAGAGTGATTTTTTTTATTTTTTTTTTTTTTTGGAAGGCTGTGAATATTAACAATACGCCTGCAAAGCACAGGCACTGGTGTGCCCTTATTACAACACCGAGCAAAATTGGCCTGTCTGGCCGTGGGCTTGGCATCCCCTGTTCCCATCCAAAGGAGCCGTGTAGGAACGACATTACGGGGTCTTAACGAGGGATGGGATGGTGGGACTCAGGGTGGGAGGCAGCGCCCTCAGGGTGGGTCCCTCGTCAACATTTTGGGGAGAAAGGGCTGTGTTTGCGATGAGTGCAGCCCGATATTCCTTCTTGAGAAGCAAAACTCACTCAGTGGCCTTTGCAAGACAGAGGTGGCAGCGAAGCTCTCCCTCAGCAAAGGGCCAAAAGCACAAGGGAAAACGTGTTACCAGAGGAGTCGGCGCTATGAAATGCACGCTCCGGTGGGACAGGGAGCTCAGAGAGCTACTGAACCCCCCAACCTTGTGTGGACAAGAGCTGGGGCTCTTTTTGCCACCATATTTCCTGTCCAAAAAGGACAGGGAACTGCTGGAGAGGGTCCAGCAGAGGGCTACAAAGATGATGAGGGGCCTGGAGCATCTCCCTTACAAGGAGAGGCTGAGGGACTTGGGTCTCTTTAGTCTGGAGAAGAGAAGGCTGAGGGGGGATCTGATCAATGCTTACCAATACTTAAAGGGAGGGTGTCAAGAGGATGGGGCCGGTCTTTTTTCAGTGGTGCCCAGGGAGAGGACAAGAGGAAATGGGCACAAACTTGAATAGAAGAAGTTCCACCTCAACATGAGGAGGAACTTCTTTCCTTTGAGGGTGGTAGAGCCCTGGCAGAGGCTGCCCAGGAAGGTGGTGGAGTCTCCTTCTCTGGAGACATTCTAAACCTGCATGGACATGTTCTTGTGCAACCTGCTGTGGGTGGACCTGCTTTGGGAGGGGGGTTGGACTAGATGATCTCCAGAGGTCCCTTCCCACCCCATATGATTCTGTGATATACCACCAGATGGACAATTTCCCAACAGCACCATTTATACTCCCTCAGGTCTGCCAAGAGTCCTACCAGAGGTGGTCAATCTATAACAGAGGAGGACATAAACACACAGGCATCACAATACCTCCTTCTCCAGCTACCAAACCACTCACTGCAACTCTCCCACTGCTTTAACCAAACACCATTAGGGACAAAAGAAGAAGAAGCCTGCCCAGTCCCACAAATTGAGATCCAGTTGGACCTCCCCTGAAGTTCAAGTGCTCCCCTGTAATTATTACAGCCACTAATGACTCGGCCAGCAGGACAGAAAGCCACCGAGTCCTTTGGCAGGACCACAACAGTCCACATACGCAGGGTACAGTTTCGGAGAGAGTCTCTGCACCAGCTCAGCTTGATTCAAGACCCAGCAAACCCAGTGAAGCATGCCAAAGAAAACCCTGCCTTGAAGAGAGCGGGGCTGCTGCGAAAAGAAGTCACTTCACTTCAAGTCACATTCAAGTGACTTTCAAACCCTGCCTGGACACGTTCCTGTGCAACCTGCTCTGGGTGGACCTGCTCTGGCAGGGGGGTTGGACTGGATGATCTCCAGAGGTTCCTTCCATCCCCATGGGATTCTGTAATTCCATGAAGTGGTCAGTGGCGTGTGAGAAGCATCCCCAGAAAGCCCAACGTGCTGCCCCATCTGCCACAGCAGCTGCAGAGCCCGAGCAGTGGGTTAAAGAGAAGACCCTGTATTTCCAGGGGAAACAACCTACCTCGAAAACCACATCCGAACGGGGCTGAGCAATGGCCCCTCTGCAGCACGAGCAGGTAGTCAGAAGGGAAACCATTCCCTGGCACCCTCCCAGGCTGGGGTAAGCCTGCGAGGAGACGAGGAAAGAGCTGCAAGCCTTTGCCTTTCTGCTGGTGGCTGTGCTTTCCCCCCTTCCCCTGCTTCCATCTCGGAGGCGTTCAGAAGGGATGAAACCAGCACCACGAAGATGCTCAGAAGGCTGGAGCCCCTCTCTTGTGAGGACAGGCTGAGAGAGTTGGGGTTATTAACCCTGGAGAAGAGAAGGCTCCAGGGAGACCTCATAGCCCCTTCCAGTATCCAAAGAGGGCCTACAGGAAAGCTGGAGAGGGACTTTTTACAAGGGCATGTAGTGATAGGACAAGGGATAATGGCTTCAAACTGGAAGAGGGTAGATTTAAATTAGATACCAGGAAGAAATTCTTTGCTGTGAGGGTGGTGAGACACTGGAACAGGTTGCCCAGGGAAGCTGTGGCTGCCCCATCCCTGGAGGGGTTCAAGGCCAGGCTGGATGGGGCTTGGAGCAACCTGGTCTGGTGGGAGGTGTCCCTGCCCAGGGCAGGGGGGTTGGAACTGGATGATCTTGAAGGTCCCTTCCAACTCTAACCATTCTATGATTATATCAGAGGGAACAGACAGACGCAGAGCTACCTGTTTTGGGAACTGCATGTGAGCGTGATGCAAAGTGATGCTGTGGGAGAGCTTGATGTGGAGCTGGTTGCATGGGGAAAAACTGTGTGGGTGCCAACCCTGCCTGGAGAGCTGCAGCAGTGCAAAGGCACCTGGCAGGAGGACAGTGCCAAGAGAAGAGATGCTGGGAGGTGAAGATGTCAGTGATGAGATGCTATGATGCTGGGATGGGTGTGCAGCACTGAGGAACCTACGGCAGGTAAAGCATAGCCTGGGCACTGTGGTCTGCTTGAAGGGACCACAAGCAGCAAAGATGAGTGAGCCTTGGGGATGGGAAGCTGGAGAAACGGGCATTTGTGAGGCTCCTGTGCACAGCCCAGAGCCCGAGCCATGGAGCAGGGCAGGCAGGAGGAACCAAGCAGGGATGCGCTGCCATGAAACAGTGTGCCGGAAGAAAAGCAAAGCCTAGAGGGAGAAAAAGATATCAGCAGGGTTTTTTTTTTGTTTTTTTTTTTATAATTAGTACATTCCTCCATGAGAGGAGGGATCTGTGAGATCCCCGACCCCCCTGAATCACGCTAGCGAAGGGGAAGAGGCTGCGGTGGGAGGTCTCTAGGAGCTGCTGGTGGCCTTCACCACCCCATCAGCAGCAGGGCTGTGCCCCAGCAAACAGGCTGTCAGAACCAGGCTGCGCCTGCTGCCTGCTTCCAGTGCTCACGTAAAACAAGATGGTTTTTATAGGCACCGGGAACGACGGGTTTTGGAGTGAGAAGGGGGAAGGGGACCGGAGGCAAGCTTTTATCCGTCGCGTGCAGTGATTGAGATGGTGATGTTTCATTCAACAGCTCTAGCAGCTGTGGTTTGGAGTTGTGATCCTGCCAGCCACGTGCACTCAAGCATTGTGCATCTCCCCAAAAGACAGGTGGCTTGTTGGAGGTTGGTTTTTTTTTTTTTAAATTGTTCACAAATGTTTGTTTCCTTCTGTCTTGACGTCTTTCATCGTTTTAAAGCTTCCCTCTTGACCAGGAGGGTGGGTCACAAACCTTTTTGAAAAAGACCCTTTTGAAAAGACTAAAGGAGATATTCTCGTGCAACTGTACAATCCCAGAGCTGAGGTTTTAAGACAGAAACAAACAACGAGCTACTGCTATGGACTGTTAGCAATGCTGGGGTTTGGTTCTGGAAGGGGCCTGGTATGGGGGAGAAGACATCTTCCTCTGCCAGTGAAATCTCAGTTGCTACAAATAAGCAAATTCCATCATTCAGCCCCCAAAATTCCCAGCCTGCAGGCATGCGTGTTACTCGCTGCCCTGCTGCGAAGCCCCGCATCTTCCCTCCTCCCACCCACCAGCTGTCTCTCTGGTGGATCTCCCATCCTTTCTTCTGAGCCCACTGCAGCGAAGGACGCCCTTCCTCCACAAGAGCTTTCCCCAAACACTCTCCTCCCTCTCTGCTAAGGAATGGTCTCTCAGGATCAAGCACTGATGAAAAGCCGCTGTTTCCCCAAAAACCCCTTGCTCTCCAGGCTCTTATTTTCGCTCTGTCCCTGAGCCTTTTGCTCCCCGTAGGCAGAGAGAGATGCACTTGAGAAAACTTTTGTCACCAAGTCAGGTTTCTCCCTGCATTGGTAACCCCATGCCAGCAAGGTTAAGGGAGATGCAAGGGTTAAGACCTGCTAATTAGTGGGGACAAAAGCAACAGATTTATTAAATGAGGCGGAAAATCCTACTATTTTCTTTCCTGCTCTGGCTGGAAAATAGTTGCCTACTCTCCTCTCAACTTGTACCAAAAACCTGGCAGGTAAGAAAACTGTTCAAACAGTTTTTTCTCTAGGTGCAATAGTTTCTAACAGGCCAAAAGACTCTTTGCAGCCACTTCTTCCCCTCCTCCACATCTGGCATGACAGCTTTTCACCCCCTATCCCTGAGGAAGCTTTTTTTTCCTCCCTCTTCTCTGATCCACCTCAGGGTTCTCCACCATTAGAAACGCCTTGCCCTTTTGCCACCAGCCTCCTCCCAGATGCAGTTGGGGCAGAGAAAGAGACTGGGTAATATTCCCGGGGAATTCCTGCGTTCCCTGTGGCTCATTCTCCCAGGGGAAATTACTTTGCTAACTCCTGTGACACCACCCCCCCCAGGCCCTGAAGTTTTTTCCACTACTTGCAGGAGAAGAGTTGCAAAGTTCATTTTAAAGGAGGAGCGGTGGGGATGGCTGGCTCCTCTGCAGAAGCAGCCATATGGCAGTGCTTAACCTCACTCACCGTGCTGGAATTACTCGCCCTTCTGGCTTTCTTCTCCAAAACTGCCCAACTGTGCAATTGCCATCAAGCTGCCACCTGCCTGCCTGGCAAGGGCTGCCCCATGCCCTGGCTTCAAACCATCTGCAGGCACCTCCATTCCCGGGTGGCTTCATCTCACCTCGGGTTTTACTGGCCTTACCCCTGTGTGTGTCAACCCCATCAATATTTAGGCTCGTCTGGTGTTCCCTGAGGTTCCTAGACCCAGAGCCAACCAAATTTGGTCACAGCACCACACAAAAGCTCTTAAAACCCCCTTTGCCTGGGAAGTTTAGGAATATTTTAAAGGGCTGCAGCCCCTTTCCAACTTTGGATTTAGGGTGGCCTACCTTTGTGCGACTCAGCAAGTTCACTGGTGATACCAAACTGGGAGGGCTGGCTGACACTCCAGAAGGCTGTGCCACCAT